>JARGYF010000271.1:0-47390 GCA_029203975.1 Mycena vitilis | reverse complement strand
GAGCAGCGATTAGGGAGGCAGGTTTTGGGAAGGAGCCTGGGGAAGGGCGTTCGCGGGAGCGAAAGTCATAGCGGGGTTGGTGGCGGAGGTGGTTTCGACGGAGTGAGCTCAGGACCGGGGGCCTGTTCGGGACTGGACACGGAGCGTGTAGGCGGGCAGTAGTACTGGAGCTGCATGGTGAGCGAGGGGGAAAAAAAGGTTGGGGGAACGCGAGTGGGAGACGATTATGCCCGACAGGGCTTCTCTCCGCGACACCGCCACCTGCTTCTCTGACTAAGTTGGCCCGGACATGACGTCGGCACCGCCACTCCGCTTCCTCCCGTGTCCCGTCCCGTCCCGCTCCGCGGAAGGCGAGCCCGTCTGCCGCGTGATGGCCGTGATCCCGTGACCAAAGCGAACCAAAGCGTGACTGTCAGCAACTAGCCACGCGTTTCACTTCCCCCGCCGCACGCCCCTGCCTTCGCTGTCGCCATGCCCGTTCCTGGCGCGGCCGCGAGGCCTCTCCGACTCTCCGCCGGGCGGAGGGTCTCCCAACTGCGAGGCTCCGCGGCGCCGTCTCTCTTTCGTGGAGCACTTTTCTTGGTCTTTTCGTCGTTTCGCCTCCCGACGCGCGCATGTCGCGCCCTTCACTGCAAGACCTGCTGAACCCAGCGCCACGCCCGCCTGGCAACGATCTTCGACGTGATCACGCGTCGGAAGATCTGCGCTCGCTCCTAGGCGCCGTCTCGACACAAGTCGCACTTGTGTCCCCCGAGGCGAAATTCCACTTTCAACAACTCGTCGCATCCCTCTCAAACCCAGGAGACGCTCTTCCTCCACCGCCTTCTCCCTCCACCGCCTCCTCTTCCTCCACCGGTTAGCCAGCGCGCACAGCCGCCAGCCGACCGCACTGTGGAGCACGACGTCCAGATTGGCGCCAACTCCTACGTCTCCGTGCTCTACCGATACCGACCCGGGGTCGATGTCGAGTACCCCACAAGCGGCGTCGACGGGCCTGTCGGTCATCTCATCCCTGTCGACCCCGCTCAGCCATCGCTGCCTTGGGTGGACTTCGCGTATTCACATGGGGCGGCCCATGGGAGGCGTGGAGGCGAAGCATCTTCTCCTACTCCCCCCTCCTAGTCGACACCGACAATGTACCTGTTCCGTGCAAGAAGAGCCACGCAACGTGTGATCTCCCCCTCGCCATCCCATATTTTTGCTGACCTTGTTCTTGCAGGTCAAGGAATCAAAGCCTGCCCCTTCACGACCTCGCTGCGCTCACCGCCCCGACCACGCGCACACGTCGGCCACGCGGGAAGACATTGCGCTCCGTCTGGCGGTCGACCGCGAGTCCCGTCAACGCCTCAGTTCGCCCCAGCGCGCCATCTTCAACAAAACCGCCGCGTACATCAACGCGATACGCAAAGTCGGTTGTCGGCGCCCGTCAGGAAGAAACCTTTCGCACTGGGGAAGAACTGCGGGGAGTATACCGAAGACCAAGCGCTCAAGCAGGACCTTCAACGCGGCTACTCCGCCCCCAAGACGTGCCAGGGGTCGCATCTTGTTCCACGAATACCCCGACCGTGATGATGTCGACGCGCCTGCGCGCATGTACTTAAGGTATAAGTCCTGCCTTCCACTTCCTCTCCACGTCTGACATATATGACATAGCTGCGAACACTATTCCTCCCGCCATTGCAACCATTGGATCGACTCCGGCATCCAAAACGGCGGCTACGACCTCGACTACATCGCCGCCTATTTCGCCGGCGACCAGGAAGAGGTTGCACGCATCGAGCAGGCCGCCGCCGCTCAAGACCACGGCCCTCTAGCTGTATGTACCACTGTCCGCAACTTCTCCGCACAGACTCTGCATTGCCGTACGTTCTCTCCCCCTCATATCGCGTCCCTCATCTGACCCTTGCTCTACAGCCACCGACCACCGCGTCAATGGCCGCCTCACGCAGGTCAAGCTTCAGCGCATCAAGTGCGAAGTGAAGTTTCGCGTCCTGGGCCCCCGTCGACCGGAGTCAATGCCCGTATGTGCTCATCACATCGCATGGCGTTCACAAGCCACCCGTCCCCCTTCCCGAGAAGACGCCCAAGCACGCGGTGTTGCAGATATACCCGCCTTCTGCGCACCCTTCGTCACGATCTCGCTGATCTGACGGCGCGCCGTTTCCTCCGTCATCCCACCCTCCACAGCTTTTTGATGCAGCGCTTCCCGTACCTTGCGGCGCCCACCATCAGTGCGCTCCACCCGTCTCTCGCCAACAGGGCGCACCTCGGCTGGTACATTGCGCGCGCGAGGGCCGAGCAGTTCCCTCACGGAACCGACTGGAAAGGTACGGCTTGCGTTTCATCTATATCTCACTTGACTGACCCTTCCCAGGGGTTCGCCATCTCAAGCAGCTGCAAGACGAGACGCTCCCCGCACACCGACATTACATCCGCGTTATACTCGACCTTGACGACAACGCCCTCCCCCACCACGAGGAGGATGATGATGCGCCGCCTTCGACCGGCGGGAGAACCCGCATAATCATCTGCATGTCTCCGGAGTCCAGCGCCCGCCTGGCCAACGCCCAGTATCTGGAGAGTGATATTGGCTTCAAGCGGATTGTCGGATTTGATGAATTCGAGATCGCGGGGAAGGACTACGATGCGAACACCAGTAAGCACCTTTTCTCCCCGTCGTTCAAGACGCACTGACCCCTCTTTCCAGGCGTTGTCTTCTGTCGGGTGTATCTAACCCGGCACACCGCCGCAGCTCACCAGCGAATCTTTCATGAGCTCAACCTCCTCGTACTACGCGACACCGGGCGGCCACTCTATTGGCGACACCTTCACGCGCGATCGCTGGAGGACGTTGGCGCCGGTTTAATACTCCACTGGGGCGCTGACCAGCATCGAGGCCAAGCAAAAGGTACGCCCTCTTCTGATCTGTACCTTCCATTGCTAAATACACCCAGGACTGGGACTCCACCTCGTCGATCGAGCCGCGGAGCTGCCTCGCGACCGGATGGACCTGCACGAGCCCCACATCCCGCTCCACCTCCTCAACCCGTACGACCACCTTCGGCGCGTTTACCGCGTATGCAAAGTACACAACTACCGGAACATCCAGCAGTCTGCAGTCTCGGCAGCCGTCCGACAACTCATGCGCTCGCTGGCGTGTGTCCGGCACCGAAATTGGGACGGCACAATTGCGGAGATCATCAGTAAAGGGGGCAAAGCTGGTGCAGGTGAGTAGCCGTTGTCTCAACGCCCGTGCTTCGGCGCTAACATCCCCGCAGACTGGGTACACGACAAGGAGAGCTGCAAGTTTGCGTTCCCAGGCATTTGCTGGGAGCGCAGCTTCATCCCGCTCCCTGTCTGGGAAGCGGGAGACCCCCACACCAATCTCATCGAAACTGTCCACCGGGACGTCAACCGCGAGGGCGTGCATTGCACCCTCGTCGGCGGTCTCCAACGCGGGCAAGATTATGATGACATGCAACGCGCGACCCTTGTGGTGAGTTTTCACAGTCTTATTTGTCCTTGCCTTTTCTCATCCTTCGACGTAGGAGTATGAAAGTCATGGCATCCGACCGTCGTACCACGCCGCTAACCTCATCACCAACGTCGTCAAGAACGTCATTCGACGCGGTGCGTATCAGAGCAATTTTCATTCGCATCTTCTAGCTCAACATGCAGGCAGACAACAGCCAAGCGAAGCGCGTCCACGTCAGTGCGTTGGCCGTTTCAACACACAACAGCTGCATGCAGCAGTGCGACACGAAGCTGCGTGCCGCTATGCAGCACCACGAGATGCTGAAGAGATCGGCCACTCTTCCCCACCTTCAAGCGCCCGAGCAACAGGTGTTGCTCAGCCGGCAACTTAGGCTCGCTGCTCGGGAGGAGCATACCGCCGCCACCCAGTACAACAAGCAGGTCACCGTCGGGCGGGAGCTGCGGGCAGCGGGCAACAGCGGAGTCTCCCTCCCCGCCTCCTCTTAATTGTCTAACCTTATTGTATTCGCTCATTAATCCATTCTTTTTAAACCTTCTTCCTCCGCGTTCTTTGCCTACCGCGCTACAGCAATACACTGGAAACGCGCGCCCAACGACCTCGTCGAGACTCGACACCCTCCTCGTCTTCGTTTCACGTTGTCCGGGGTCTGCCGGACAGGTGATCGCCGCCTTGACGTGTTGTCTACACGTGGACAGTTGATCACCGCCTCCTCTTCCCCTCCCCCACGACATCCCTCTTTCCCTCACCGCCCCAGGCAGCCCTCCGCCGGTCACCTCAGACGCTGCCCTCTGAACTCGACCTACTCTCCTCACTCCGTCGACTATTGTACGCCGCCCGTGCGCCCTCCTCCGTGCTCCGCCCGTCCAGTGGCAGCCTTCGTTGCCAACGTCGACTTCTTCCGCGACTCTTCCGCCCCCGCGGTGCGTTCTCATTCAGGTCCAAGTCTCGCGCCTGCTCACGCCGCATTCTCATCCAGGTCCCCGGCCTCGTGCCAGGCTTCCAGGGTCTGGACCAACTCCGCTCTCCGCCGTCGCAGAAAACAATAAATTCAGGTGCGTTCCCCCAACCTTTTTTTCCCCTCGCGCTCACCATGCAGCTCCAGTACTACTGCCCGCCTACACGCTCCGTGTCCAGTCCCGAACAGGCCCCCGGTCCTGAGCTCACTCCGTCGAAACCACCTCCGCCCACCAACCCCGCTATGACTTTCGCTCCCGCGAACGCCCTTCCCCAGGCTCCTTCCCAAACCTGCCTCCCTAATCGCTGCTCTATCTGCGACGGGCAGATGCTCCTGCTCCTTCAAAACGCTACTTCGATGAACGGGACCATGACCGCGCCGTTGCCGCACCGCCGCACCTGCGAGCCCATCTTCTGCCCGTCGGATCCTGGTATCGACGTCCATAAGCACTCCCTCGAAGCCGGCAAATACCTCTACGTCGCCCTCCCCGCTTACCATGAGGCCATATACAGCTCCTCGTATGCTTTCCCCCCCCTGCTTCTCCTCGCCGCTAACATTCTCCCACAGCGAAAGCGCGCGCTTGCAAACGGAACGCGTTTGCAACGGTCGCCACCAGGCCGTGAAGACCATGGCCGACGCGAGGGCTCTGTGGGCGCTGGGCTGTCTGCGCTGGCATGGCCACGAGTGCAAGCGTGAGCGCCTCCAGCGCCGCGACGCGTCCGGTCTCCTCTGGGCGGTCATGGGCACAGACATCGTCTGTGGCTCAAGGTGCGTTTTTATTTTATTATATACTTTGTCGACCTCTAAGACCCTCTCCAGAGCGGCGGCTTTCCGCGTCGCTGAAGACTACAAGTTCGAGACGATCAGAATCCGCGCCCACCGCAAAGAGTCTGTCCTCCGCAACTGGCTCGCGGGCCTCGCGGACGACGACTCTTCTGACAACGACTCTTCTGACGACTCCGACTCCGACTCCGACTAGTCGCCGCAAGGACAACGGGTGGGTGGTGGGCGCGTGCGACGGCGGGTAGAAGCATATTCTTGTATTTCTTGAAAGCCCGGACTTCGACTCGTATTTCCAGTTGTTCGTAGTGTCTGTATTTTTTTTTATGTTTATACATGGGCCACTGTGGCATCCTATCTACTTTCATGGTCTTGCAAGGAAAGTCGTGCGTCGTGCACTATTAAGGCTCACTACCTGCAAGGGTTTGAAGCTGGCACAGGTCGCCGGTTCGATTCCGGTGTGTGCTCTCCTCCATCGTTGCATCTTTTTTTTTTTCTTTGCGCGACTTGTGAAGATTTTTTTTTTATACAAGATTCACATTGAGCTATTCTAAGTACAAACGCTGCAAACTTTGACCGAGAGGCATAGGTATCTGCGAATCAAGTGAATAATAAAACAACGTTTAAAAGTTAGAGAAGAAAAAGAAACACGCACCGCGTCGTAGAGCCATAATGATAATGTCTTCATCGCCGAATCCCTTGGAGGCAACGGAAACGAGGGCGGGGTGCACGCGCCAGTCGGTAAACAAGTCGCCTGGATGGACAACGTAGAAAATCAAAGGAAAAAACTGAAATGAAGGGGAAAACTCACCTGGTCAGATTGAAGTACGCGACGTGCCCCAGGGGACGGCGACGCGGCTCAGCTGCTTCACGAAGTGGCCCAATCGTGCAAAAGCGATCACCGTCTTCCCGCGCCGATCGACCATTGTCCCGCGCAATCAGCTCGTTGACGGCGCTCGCCTCCGCTTGTCCTCCTCTCGCCGCCGCACGGTCGTTGTCCGCGCCGACTCCCGTGGTCATCGTCACCGCCGCTGGTCCTCCTCGCCGCTCTGCTCGTCCTCCTCGCTGCGCGCTGCGCTCAGCGCTCAGTGCTCGCTCGTTGCCGCCGTTGTCCTCCTCTCGCCGCCGCACGGTCGTTGTCATCGTTGTCCTCCTCGCCGCTTGTCCTCTCGCTGCTCGTCCTCCTCGCTGCGCGCTGCGCTCAGCGCTCAGTGCTCGCTCGCGTTGCCGCCGGTCGCTCTCGTTGCCGCCGCTTGTACTTCGCCCACTCGTTGTCCACGCCGACTCCCGTGCGGGGCACCACTTGCGTGCTCGTCCTCGCTGCCCCCGCTCGTCTTCTGGGCCCATTCCCGTGGTTGCCGGACCGTCGTCTGTGGTGCTGCCTCGTCGCCGGCGCTTTTCCGTCCACCCACCGTCCACCGGGCTCGCCCCGCCCTGTCGCGCGCTCGCGCCGCTCGTTCTGTTCGACACCACCCTCGTCTCTTCCAGCACCTCTTCGTCCAGCACCTCGCTCTCATGTCGCTCACCCGCCGCCAGCGTTTGGCGCCATTCTTCGCCGCACGCGCCGCCGCCGGTCCGCAACCTGCGTTCGGGACGCTCGCTCAGCTGTAGGTTGCCGGCCTGTTAAGATAATTAGTGCTGATTTTTTTTTCGAAGCGTGAACCCTTATCCTGGCGACGCGGCGGGCGATGCCTACTTCCTGCGACGCGACAACCGTGCCATCCGCCGCGCGTACAAGAAGGGATACATATCCCGAGCCCGTTACCTTGCCGCCGCGGAGGTTAAGATTGGTCATTCGAAAAATCTGGCGCGCCGCCGCCGCGGGTATCGCAGATGCGAGAGGGAATGGCGCTTGACGTGGAGATACGCAATCCGCACGCCAACGCGTATGCTGATTGGTGAGTCTTTCATTCTGATCCTTGCTGACCTTCCCGGTTCACCGCGCGTCGCATTCCAGAGGCCTTGGTTCATGAAGAGGTGCGACAACACAGAGCCGCCCGCGTGCGCTGCTCCTGTGTGATCTGTCATCAAGAATTCTACCGCGCTCAGGGCGTCGGTTGGGTGCGAGGCCTTCTCGATCGAGCAGTGGAATGGATGCGCCTTCTAGGGCAAGCAGCTGTCATTCGGGCTATTCCGCGTAGATGAGATTCACCGTATTGTTCATATTCGTTTGTTCTCGAATGTTACATTGTAGACTATTAAACTGTAGTGGGTTTCAGAACTCAAAAAAATTGTTGGACGATCTTGGACTCACCGCGACTGATTCAAAACTTGCCTAGCTTTTGTTGCATCCTTTGTATCCACGCCTGCTTTGATTCGGGAAGTTTGCTTCAGGTCCGCCGCTCGACTCTGGCGCAGATTCCAGCGGAGGTCTTCTTAAGCGCCCCGAGATACTCACCTACGCGATGGCCTTCAGTTTTAGTCTTGTTTTTGCCGTTCCAGCGTGGTTTTTGGGGTTGAGCCTTGCCCGGGGCCTTTGGCATAGAAAGGTTTGTGGCAAGAGGCTACCTATAATCTGCACCCTACCTGAGAAGTCGCCAGCCCGGGAGAATGGAGCCCAAGTTCTTCCTCAGCCCGCTGAAGCTCCAAGAGAAAGTTTTCGTCGGAATCTTCAACATCAGAGCCAGATTCGATGGGAAAGTTTGTGGGAGAGCGCGGAGCGACAAGAGAAGCATTGTGTTCGACCTCCATGGCGGCGCCGGCAGAGTTGGTTTGGGAAGACATGGTGGTCGAGGACAGAGCGAGATGTGATGGCATCACATCACTCTGTATCGCCACGTCTCGACTTACCAGCAACCACATCCTCGCTGGCGCGTCGGCGACGGACGGCGCGATACGTGGGTCTTACCATAGGCCCTACGGAGGCGCTGTGGTTGAAGATATGTACCACGTCTTGGATCCCTGTGCGCCCTTGTTTCAATTTTTATTTTTATTTCAATTTATTTTTAAAGGACGTCTCTAGAACAAAAGAAGACCCTCCGGGCACGTTCTCTCTGACCGCAGCAGACCAGTGCTTGCTCCTGTACCACCACCACCACCATGTCGAGCCCCACTCATCACTTGCGAAGCGGCGAGGTCCCGAGGGACCCGTGGCCCAAACCCAAGCCTCACACCGACCTGTACAACCCTGTGGAGTACAAGCCCCAGAAACCGCTGCGTGGACATGAAAATTGCACCTTCGACCTGTACCCCCACGACGGATTCCTGGGGCACAAATTCCAGCACTCTGACCATCGGAAGAAGTATTACACGGCGGCTGACGGGCGGGACGGCCCTCTCTCTATATTCACAGAAAGGTAGGCTTTCCCTGCAGCGTACGCTATGTGAGGCTTATCACCGACATCAGCTCTGCAGGCTACGCCGCTCAGCGCACCGCCGAAGACGCTCAGACGCATGACAACCGCGTAGAGCTGGACGAATACCTTACCCACACGTTCTGCATGCCCAAGACCCCACCGTGCAAGCTGGCGCGCGCCTCCCCATCCCCTTCCCGCGGTGAGGATATAGACATGGGCAACAACGGCCGTGTGGAAGATGTGGACGACAACGGCCGTGGGGAAGACGCGGACGTGGACGACAACGGCCATGGGGAAGACGCGAACAACAATGGCCGGGGAATTGTGGACAAAAACTACCGTCCCGGCTGGTGGTGCTTCAGCGACATGCCTGGCGAGACCGCTTTCCTCACGCGCGACAAGTGAGTCTTTTCCTCTTTCCACATTCCCTTGTCTCGTGAGCTAACGCCAAACACACAGATCCACCGTCGACCGCGCGTTGAAAGTGGGGATCCGTGTATCGTTCCGCTCGCAGTTCAGTGGCGCCCTCTCGAAAGCTCGGGAGATTCTTGGCCTCAATCCCGGCGACCGCTCGCTGTATGTGCTCCCGGACGGGGATGTCTTAGAAAACCTGTGCGTAATCGCCTTCCGTCATAATCCAATATCAGCTAACTTGACTATGTGCAGCGACCGAGCTTACACCGCCTACTTGAAGGTGGAGTCGGACGGTGTCTTCTCCTGCTGCGCGGATATCGACGCCGTTGGGTTATACGTCCCGCGCCTTGGACTTTGACTGCACGCATGCTCCTCCTGCTCCGTCGCTGACCTGCTCCGTCGCTGAATCTTGTACCCTTGGCCATACTTTGTACCATATCGTAGCACTTGAGATCTTCTGGCCAATTTTTTTTATTTATTTGGATGCGAGGATTCAAAAGCACGTATGTATTCAGCGATTAACCACCCTTCCAAAACAGACGTATGCCCTAGTGGTAGCATGCTTTCCCAACGGAAATCCCATCGGCTTAAGGTCTCAAGTTCGATTCTGGTTTTGGGCTTTTTTCTGCTCCGTTCCATTTCCATTTCTGGCTAGTCGCCAACTCGGGATGATGGTCACCAACTCGGGATGATGGAGATTGTCCGTGTTTGCCGGTCCGCTCTTTTAAACCAATACTTGGCTTCCACCCACCAACTCTTTGGTCCTTATGATTTTCCTTCCTTCGCCACGCCTCATATAATTTTTCTGGGACTTTACGACCGGTTCCGCCCGACACCAAAATGACTCGTTTGAAGGCTGAGCAAAGCCATTATCCCGTACGACTTTCGACTCCGACTTCCACCTTTGCGCAACAACTTCTGGCCACAACTGTCTCACTTTGCTCTGTCTTCATGGCCAACATCTCTGCTTGTCGTCCCACGTCTACGAAAGCCACTTCAGCGGCCAGGAGGGAATCTCAAGCGCGTTATCGAGAGAGGTGAGCAGCCATCAATATTTTCTCCTCCTCATGCACCAACGCCGTGCTGACACCTAGCCCTCGAACAGGAACAGGGAAGAACTCCGCCGAAAGGCCCGCGAAAGCATGGCCCGACTTAGGGCGGAGCTCAGCCCGAACGAGCTCGCACAATACAAAATGACGGCGCGTGAGGACAACATTCGCTACCGCGCGGAGAATCGAGCGCTGCTGGCGCACAGGGCGGTGGTGGGGCGCGCCAGGTGCGTCTCTTTATGCTGTCCGCCGCAAACCGTCTACTCATTCAGGCATTCACAGAAAATCGATCGCGAAGATCGGTTACGACGCGTGGGCGGCTAAATATCGCAAACGAACAAAACGCGCCCCTCCTCTGGCTATACAGGTGGAAAATATTTTGGATATGAGCCCAGAGCCGGGGTCCCGGTCTCCAACGCCATCCCTGTCTGCCCCTTCCGCCCAATCGACCCGTTCGACTCATTCGACCCCGGTCCAAACGACTGTCTCTCACCGTCACGTCGTAGGATACTCTACTCCACCACTCGGCTCCAGCTTTGGATCCTGCCCGGGACTCTTCAATGTCCCTCCCGAACCACGCCGCTTTGCAAATATCACCACTGAGGTGCGTTTCGGTATTTCATTGATTTCTTTTAGCGCTAATTGGCTTGCAGTTGCAGGCAAAGGAAGTGCGCGCCTTCAGCCTACCACCCAGCAGCGCTCCCAGCTCCAGCAGCGGAGGGTCGGAAGACGGGTACGACGCAGACCTAGGGAGCCCCTTGGCCAAAAATCCTCAGCGCCGCGATAGGATCAGCGATCACGAGCGTGTCCGTAGGAAGGTAGTGTCATGGAGGGCAAAGAGGGCAATGTGATATACGCGCCATGTACGACAACTTGGGCAAGGAATAAATTTTCTTTGACTTTCTCAATGTGCGAACTCAAGGACTCTGATTTTCAAGAAAGCAGACAGATTTATTCAAGATAATACCACATAAAAGCAAGGGCGTGCGGTCTCAGCATCCCACTCAACGTGCGCGTCCGGCGGCTACTCAAGTTGGGCGTCGTTCCCGTCGTGCGCGTTATTGGTGGCGTGCGTGTCGTTGGCGGTGTGCGCGTCGTCATAGCCGTGCTCCCTCAACATAGCCTCGAACCAACGGTGGACGCGGTCCTCCCGACGCGCGATGCGGCGCGCAAGGCGCTCGTCCCGCAACGTGCAGTTGCAGTGAGCGATGCTTGTGCGCAGGGAGCGGCAGTTGGTGTCGTGGACGGTACGCTGCGGGCCGTTGCTCGTGCTCGCGACCGCCGCGGTGTGAGCTTGATTGGTGCGGACCCGCGCGACGACCACCTCGGGTTGGACAAGAAACTCGACGGACAGCGCCTCCTTCTCTTCGAGGTGGCGCTGGCTGCTCCCCCCGCTGCTGCTGGAGCTGGAGGACCAATACTCGTCGTCGGAGTCGTTCGAGTCGGGCGAGGGACAGATACGGCGGCGGCCACGAGGACCGTGGACGAGCTCCTCGTCGGAGGCGGTGGGGGGCAAAGCACTGGAGAGTGCGAGGCAGATTTGGCGGCAGCGGTCCAATTCCGCCGAGGCGCGCGTACGGGACTGGGGTCGGCACCGGCGATTATACTCTTGGGCTACGCGAAAAGCGTTCAATGCGCTCTGTTTGAGGCGGTGGAAGGCAGCGCTCTCCTCTCGCGCTGCCCGGATCGAGGCCAAGGTCGTTTCCTGGCGCTGCTGGAAAGCGGCTTCCTCGCTACACGGTGATTAGTATCACGCGCCTTGGAGGAGGCCAAGGGCCACTCACGAGGGCATGGACAACGGGCGGTGGTGGTGGTGGTGATGGTGGTGGTTGGTGAAGAAGCAGTGCGAGTTCGCCGTTTTTGCGAGAAGCAGGGAGACGCAGCGGCGCCGCTGTTCAATTTATTTTGGACAGCGACTTCGTTCTTCCTTCCGCTGCCCGTCCTTTCATTTCTGTCACCCAGTATGAATCAATATAATATATATTCAATCACAGAGTACGCGTGAATTACAACGGAGAAATAATATACGACTTGTGCCATACATACTGAGAGAACACCCAAGAAGGAATACGTAGAACAAGAAAAAAAGAGGCGACTGCAGGGCCGTGGTACATCACTCCTCCACCCCGAGGACGGCGTGCTCGCCGTCGTCGCGAACCTCCATCACCTGTTGGTTCCCCATCGCGATGAATGAGCTTTTTCCGGGGCCGATATCCACGCACACGCCGCCAGGCCGATGCTGTAGATGCGCGTGGACAGTGCGCACGCGACTGCAGTCGGGGCACGGGACGATGCCGAGGATTGCCGCGTTGAAGATGTCGTCGGGGAGCCCTAGAACGGTGTTGAGGGCAGAAACAGCGATGCCCAAGGCGGTCAGGAAGCCGAACTCGACGTATCGCGCCTTCTCCGAATGCGAGCGGGAGGGGTGGGGGCCCATCATGAAAGGACGGCCCGTCAAAAGCTTCCCATACGGGTGTGATTCGACGGGCGAAGCTGGGACGGTGTGAGCAGGAGGAGACGGATAGATGCATGGAAAGGCGCGCACCGATGGGCCGCTCCGGGTGGTTCCCGCAGCGATGAACGTTGCCGTCGACGAGGAGATGGTCAGTCAACGCGCGCGCGGTGAAGTGGTTCCCGCAGCCGCTGCAGACGCGTATGATGGACATAAACCCGTCCCACGCCGAGCTCGTGACGCCGTCGGTGGTGGCGAGTCTGAAGGCGAAGTCCTGCAAGATCAAGGGGCCGACTTGTCCCGCCTCAGCGACTCTGACGGCCATGGTGTCGCCGGAGCTGTACGGGGATAGACGCGGGGGAAACAAGGGGTTGGGATAAGGGCGGGCACCGGGGCCGTCCAGCATCCAAAAGAGATGGCTCCAGGATTCTACGACGCGATGAGTTTCGGGGTGAGAGTGGAACGGAAAGACTTACTTTGCTCGTTCTGGTACAAACGATGGGCGTGCGTTAACCTGATGAGTTCCGGGTCGCCAATAAGGTTGGTGGCCACCTCTTCGGCGGAGAAGCGTGGCGGGGGCAGCGGCGGAGATGGGGCGGCGTCGACCTCGTCGTCGCCGGCGAGATCGATGACCAGCGCGGGGATGGGCGCCCTCGGTACACGGCTTGTGGAAGGGCCGGCGACGCTGTTCCTCCCGACGGCAACCGGAGCCCGACCGAGGACAATCCCCTTTGCGGAGGGGTTGGTGCGCGTCTTCGTGTGGACGCCGCGCTTGGTGCGGGATGCGGGTTTGTACGCGAATGGACTTCCGAGGACGGGCGGCGTCGAGAGCATAGGTTGCTCCTCGTGCTTCACGCCGTGGCTAGTGGAGGCGGTAGGGTGCAGGGGGCGCTTGTCATGGTGCATGAGGACGGCTGGGTATATAGCGGTAAGTGAATGTATTGGGTGAAAAAACAACGGGAACGCACAGATGAACGAGCATGCATGAGATGACGACGGGACTTGTAGATAATAAGTGATTGCGCCTTCGCGGGTGTAGGTGTGCGCGCGCATGCGGCAGTCGTCGTCCAGCCGGTCGGGGTTCGCATTATGAGGGCAATGCGGGAGGACGTCGAGGGGTAGATTTCGAAAGCCGGACGGTTCCTTGAATATCTCGTACTTGGATGTGATGCTGGAGGGGCTGGGAATCAAAAGAGGTGTTAGCGAAATGCAGGGGCGGCTAAGCGGGGAGGAATATTGGAAAGGACGTACTAGGTCAAACGGCTCAGCTCCGTGTCGCCCTTGCGCATGGTGAGGAGATAGCCTTGCGTGTTGGCCTCAGCGTAAGCACGCTGATAGGACTGCATCAGGTGGCGAGGCGGATCCCGATCCTCGATGGCGGGGGTGCGAGAAGGCTGGTGCAGATCGTGGACGGGGAGTGGCCCGCCGTTGATAACGTTGTCCAGCCAGGTTTTGTTGAGCGTGACGGCGGCGCGCGCTTTTGCCTGAGCAGCGGTCGGGCGATACGAATAGAGATACATGGAATGGAGGAGGGGGAACGAGAGGGAGAGTAAGAAGGCGCAAACGGACTTGAAGTGAGTGGAGGGCTTCATTTTTATTCGTTTGCGGGAGAACTGAACGCGTCCGCGGTGTTCACAGGACTGGGCGGACGCGGAGAACTCCAGGTTTACATTGAGTAGGTACAGGACGCGTCGAACGTGCTCAGACGCGTCGCGCGCGATGGGTTCCAGAAGAGTGGCGTGTTGGTGCCCTGAGCCGTTGATAGGTGGACTGTCAAGCCTCTCGCGACGAGGAAGGCCGCGGTGGCGACAGGAGCTCGGAATGAAAAACGAGGCCGAGAGAGAGAGCGGGAGATGAAGGGGGCGAGGCGAGTTGGAGACAGGTGCGGGTAAGAGAAGAAGATGTGACCTTGTCGTGACAACATCAACAAATCACTGACCGGGCTGATGGGTCCGAGCCGAGCTCGGCAACGGCCCAGGCCCAAGCTGTGCTTCCAGACCGCGGACAGGCCCGGGCCGACGCGGTCCGCCCATATTACGTACCCATCAGCTTTCCGAGAACCCTTTTCTAATTCTGACAGTTTACAAATAGAAGTTCTGTCGGGCATAATCGTCTACGGACTCCTCGCCATTTGCCCCGCCTTGCTTAACCTCACTCTCTTCAAACTTTGCTGCAATTCTGATGACTGCCAATAAACAATCTACCAAAAAAACGAAAGGAACTCATGGCGGTGCTCGAGCTGGAGCAGGTCGACCGCCGAATCCCGCCAAAGTCCGACACCCACAGAGGACCCTTGGCACTCCCCTCCGGATGGCCCCTTCGCAGATAGCTCGTGCAAATGCTGCTGGTACTAGCGGATTTTTTGCGCCGTACAACACCAATCATCCTGTACCTGGCACTGCGAACCCAAATCAGAGGACATCATTCTATTCTGGGCTTCCGTCCACTCGTTCCGACGAAATGTCTGTTGCAAGTGGTCTAGAGGTGCCTTCTAGTTCTTGTACGTGAATCTGGACTGCAAATATTGAACATTAACTCAACGCTTTGCGAACAGTGATCAGCACTTTTGGCAGCATTTCTTCGCGCGAGTTCTCGCAACTCAGCAATGATCTTGATTACATCCAAGAGAACGATGAGCATGCAGACATTGCTGCAGGGGATAGGGTGATAGATGACAGCCTTGTTGATGATGTTTTGGAAAATCTGGAGGAGAAGCCAGGACAGGTCGAGGCAGAGACTCGAGCTTCGGAGGCCGTCAAGGATTCTGTCCTTCATAAACACCTCAAGTTTGTGAAGGACACAATTGTTGGGGAAGAATCCAGCTCAGGAAAAATCGGGTGCTACTCTCGCGGCGATTTCTTTATGCGTTCCTCACACCCAGTTTTCGCGCTTCGAGATGCCAAGGATACCGGGCTCAAACCCGACTCGCTATATGAACACGATGTCTTCGTATGGGTGCCAGACCAGCTTCCCGGTCATCCCGACTCGTTCAAATGTGAATGTGGAATGCCTCTGGTTCGAAACGGTGTGTGCTACATAATATTTCAGTGTCGCAATTAATCTGGTGCGTAGGATATAACGATGATACGGTCGCTCGCAGGGTCCGCCATATGCCCTGTGATTTCTTCTTGTTGACCAATCGCTTTCTCTGCAACTCTCGACGGTTGAATGACACTGGCTGTGGCAAAAGTTTCCAAGGAACAGATCCACACATAATTGCGCAACTGCCACGCTTTGTACAAGTGGCTTTTCCAGGTAAGTGTTGTTTCGTTTTGTGTATGAAGAGTATCTGAATCTATTCAAGCATATATATCTGCACGCGGAGCCATTTCAAAAGTCATGATGTGGCAGATATGCAATACATCTGCGACTCGATTTGGGCCTGGCCCGTTCTCGGGACTTGTCTCGGAGATTCAGCATCGGCAGCATGCCGATATTGAGCTGATGTATCTCGGGGCGGCTGATCATTATGGCCAGAGCGGGTGCCCACCATGCTCTGCCTTCGATGATCCCGCTGGCTACGCAGGATCACCGCCCTCTGTTCCGTATATCCGAGGGATGTTTACAGATTATGTCACGGCCCATCGCATCTACATTGAGCGCGACATCGCAACAAAGCCGTTGACTGTTGCCAGTCAAGACCATACATTTGCAGTTCGTCTCCTTTTCTTTTTAATTTTCTTTTGCGCTAACGGAAAGACGATTGGCGTAGTTTCTCAAGGGTATGGGCGGAGTAAAAGGTGAACCAATCTTTGCCGCCAATTTTACGGTGAAGAACGAGTTCGAGGAGGTGCGGGGGATTGCACTGACTCCTTCCAAATCTCTGGGTCTTGTAAAAGACATGTTCCTGGGTTTCCAACAGGGGTTGAAGGACTCAAACAACCCACCGACTCAGATTGTGTACACCGATTCGCCACAAGGTAAGTGTCTAGTCGGTTTCACGGTATCCCAAGCCAAATATTTTGCAGCGGAGCGCTCTTTTCACGAGTCAATCAACAGTGCACTGACCAAGAACGTCGAGCGGATTACCAACTGGACCGACTGTCCTCCTTTCAGAATTGCAACCGACGTTCCGATGGCTGTGGTCACCGACCCAGTCAATATCGAGGATGCGGCAAATGAAATTCTGGCGGAGTTCCAAATTGTGTCTCCTCAATACTACCCTCTTGTTCTCGCGATAAAGTCGGAGCAACCAAGCGGAGCACCATCTAAGCTGCATTTCATCCAACTCCGAACCCGGAATAAAATCTTTGCTTTCAAGGTACGCACACTTTATTTGTCCTGCCAGTGGTCTGAGTCGCACATGTTTGTATGGACTAATATACATCCAGGTTACAGACTTGACGCATCGCAGCCATTGTCTGCCCTCTCTGCGTGCCATTCTCTCGAATCCCGCGATCATCAAAATCGGACATTCAGTCCGTCAGAGTCTGCAGACAATTTCAGACGTCTTTTCCCTCCCCGAGGTTGGAAATGTGTTGAGGGCCCGAAATCCGCCTATCTTGGAACTGGGCAAGTATGCGAAACTGAAGGGGGTGATTGACGATCCCTCGGTTTCCCTTCACGCTCTCGCCGGCACCGTTCTACAAAGGTTTTTCAGCGTCGATTCAATTTCGTTGTCATCGGCATCAGGTCACCCTTCCGAGCTGAACGAGTTGCTTCTACGGGAAGTTGACTGCCAATGGCAGATTTATGCCTCCCTCCATTCTCTCGACTCCCTCGGGCTCCCGCTCCAGCTCGCTCAAACGACCACTGATGGCCAATTAGTCACGCTGCTCCAGGCGTGCAAACCCATCGCAGAGGGTTCGATAATCGGGGCGCATCCTGGCTATCTTGACGCAATTATGGATGACGTCGGTCAAACAAAACGATTCAGTGTCTCTCGTACACGATCCCTGATCCATATCTCCAAAGTGAGCAAATCAGCATTTCTCTGAACAACCGTTGAACTGTTTTAAGGTCCTTGTTCCCGGCGCAATTCTCTCGTTACACAATCAAACCTTGCAGTGGATTTTCACTCATGGTGCAAAAGCCGTTGTAACAACCTCGCAACTTCATAGCCGTGGCGAGACAGCTCCTGTTTCAACCACCACGGTCGCCCGCGGTTTTGCGCTGCCGGCTCCACCTGCTTCGTCCGATCACGACGAGGATCTCGTCATTTCTTATGCTACATCTCCGAATTCTGGCAGAGATACACTAGGATATTCTTCAGACTCCGAGTCTGACTCGGACTCCGAAATTGCTGAGGAGGACGAATACTCCTGGGAAGATCAAGAGCCAGATTTTCAAGTTCAACCAGTAAATATATTCTCCTTTACTGTGCTCATTACTCCGATTTACAACCGCTTTTCAGCAACCTCCAACCCTGATAAGTGCGGAAAGGGACGCGACTAACACTGACCTTGACCCGGTAATTTTACACCACCATCGTTTTCCATTCAACGGCCTTAAACTTCATCAGGATGTTGACATTATCATGGAGAGTGTCTCACATGCCCGCTCCATTCTTTCCCAAACCGATACGTTGCCAACGCGTGTGCTCGACGATGCCTTTCACTTCATGGACAGACTCCTCCGTCTTTTGTCCAAGAAGCACTCCGCATTCCAAGCCTTTGCTCACGACTTCAGCGAGGCCATTTTTCTGCGTGACAGGTCTGACGAAAAAGCTGTCCGAGAAGTTCTCGTCAAAAATGGCATCAGCTGGGAGTACGCCAAGCGTGCGAAAGCCCGAGCCCTCAATCGTCGAATTCGCCGCTGCATCCCCGGTCGTAAAATTCTTTTGAACCGGTTGGAGAAGCTCTTCGGAAGCTACGAGAATATACAGTGCTCAACCAAAAAGAGCCGCGGTGCTTTCTTCTCAGACGAAGCCAAGGAGATGGCACAACATCTACTTCGCACGGTTCGCGAGGGTTATCTCTCAGATCCATCCGGCATATCCCTCTATTACTTTATGGGCAAAGATCGAGATGGTTTGAATCTGTATCGCACTGTTCGAGGAACCAGCAACCTCGAGGGTGGGTTGCATAGGGTTGTACGCCGGGCATTCGGCTCGTTACGAGCGTCTACTGAGCTGGCTGAGTGCCTTTTGATCAACTGGATTCACCGGCACAATAAAAATGTACGTCCACTTCTTCTGTTCTTCTCGTGTCCTGCATCGAACTGACAATTATAATTTAGGTCGGTTTCCACAATCGCACTGGCCAAAAATTCCGGGGCCATTACGATCTCTGGGTACGGGACGAGATTGTGGAACTTACCGTTGCGGTTGCTTCGAAACCGTCCTTCCCACTCCCCCGATTGCTTTCTACCCGGATCGCCACATCCGAGACCATTGGTATCCTTCCCCTGTCCATGTCGCTCGCCGAGAGTGTGGGTATTACAACACTTCCGCGTCGCCCGGTGACTGGTGTACCTCACCATCGCGATACCCCAGCCCATGCTCTTACTCGTCTCTCAACAAAGCCCACAAACCAGTATCGATATCTTCAACTGCGTCAGCTCACCCTTTACGCTGTTCTTCCCGTTCATACCTTCAAGGAATACACGACTTTCAAGGCAAACATTGGCCAGCGGAAATACAGAAAGGGTGGAAAGGAACACCCACCTCACGAGCACTGGAAGGACATCGACTTCAACAAGTTTGCATGCGCGTGGAATACCCTCGTCGATTCCCAGCCCCGCAGCATCACGGACTCGAACCAACGCCTGTATTACAAGCTCCCTCAACATCTCGAAGCACATCACAAGAAAACGTTGCTGTGGAACTCAGAGCGTTCTACACTCACCTATGGGAGCAATTTTGCGGCCCGTCAACCATTTCTCGACCTCCTGACTGCCGACGACAACCTAGCCGATGTTTTGCCAGCAATTCCTCTTCCGGATGCCCTGCGAGACAGAGAGCTTGATCTTTCCACTGACGGTACACGTCGATTTCTGTTTACGTGTGGGATGCTAATTCATATCGTTATAGCCCCAAATGATCCCGACTCCTTCAACAGGATGGCCGTGATGCCCGGGCAGGACGAGCGTGGTGACTCGGATTTTACAGACACAGACCCACCTGCTATATTTCACAACATCACGAGCAACGAGAGGGCGATGGTCATTGACCCGATCCCAACTCATGCTATTCCGCCCAGTCCGGCCCCGCAAGTCATACCTCCCTCTGTGTCCGCGACGCAACAACTTCAACTTCAGCAACAGGTTTTGTTCCCTGGCGGACAACCCCTTGCTAGTGCACAGAAAGGAGACCGCTGTGCTCGCTGCGTCAAAGGTTACTGTTGGAAGCGGCACACATGTCCGGGGAAGGGCAACCGTGATTGTTGTTCCTGTGAACATCCTCCATTGCGGAAGGGTGAGAAGGTGAGGATTTCAGAGGAGACGATACGCGCATACTGGGAGGAGCAGGCTTTCATCCGTGCTTCAAACATGTAACCGTCACAAGAAAAAACTTTGTACTATGTCCATCCACATCGTATACAATAGAGCTTCTAAATTTGAACTTGCAACCCAATCCGTGCATTCAATTCGTAGGATTATCGAATTACAGTGTGTGTGTGTATGAGTACTGCATGTAGCCTAATCCAGGACATTTGGTCGATGCATATAGCAACGAGAAACAAACTTGCACTCGGAGGTGAGCCCATGGCCCTGCAATTCCAACGCACTATCCAGAGGCTTGCTTCACGGATGGCGCTGACAATTCTGCGAATGTTTGAGGAGACTCTGAAAGCGGATGTGAGTACTTATTTTCGAAGTTTGAGATAAACGATAGACGACGTACATGTACTTTATAAACGAAGCGAGCCAATGGGGATGAAATCTTGATGCTGCGCCCCGACGCGTCTCTCGTTAGTTTGCCCTCATGACCCGGGAAGAATCGATACAATATGCCCAGGATACTGCGCATGTTGAGAACCGGGAATGTGGTGAATAACCCGTTGAGAAGTAGACGTACATTGGTCGCGGATAAAGCTGGTGGAAGTATAAGAGCTGATTTTAGCAGGAATGCCGACTATATCTAGGCAGGGGGGGACGAGGCCCGGAGACGTCGAACGAGCGCGACAGTAGAGGTCGACGTATGCGAGGTGTGCGCCGTCGAGAGAGACGCGTCGAAGTTGCGTCGAAGCCAAGTCGAAGCTGTCAACGGCAATCGATCGATGGATCCTGATGTGATGGATCATGATGTCGGTGAATTCCACGGCAACTTTTCTTGAATCTGATTGGCTATCCCAAGTCTCCAGGAGGATTTCCCTCCGGATGGACTGGGGATGCCGCAATCACGGAGCTTTCCTGCCGACACTAAGGATTCAAGCGATTCCCAACCGATCCGGCGGGTTTGAACGAACGGTTTCACCGCCAGCAGTTCCGTAATATATTCCTAGAGCTCTTCCACTCTTTCCTCTTTTTTCCCCCTTTTCTCTTCTTTTTGCAACTTGAATTCGACTGTTCGTCCACAGACATGGGATATGAGCCCATAATAGGGGAAGCAATGTTTGTTGTTACTTGGCTGACGTCAAAGCTCGGGCCCGGCTACGCTCTAGCCGCCGCATCAAACATCAAGCTCCTTACCTTGCCAATCCTGTCCTTGCTTTGCTCAAGCCAAGCCCTACCTTTGCTTTTCCTTTCCGCAAACACGATCACTCCTTCCAATTGTCGACTCGGAACGGGAAGCAGCATTGATCCAGCCGCTCAGCTCAGCGGCGTCGAATGAACGGTCGCGAGTCGCCATCGTCTCGACTCCCTTCAGCGACTTTGGCAAGTTTCAGAAGGATCCGAAACAGGAGGCGAGTGTCCTTGAGCTAGCTGCTTACTCGTGCTAGCACTGCGCTACCTTTCGCCACGAGGTACTCGCAACTATTCCTTCCGACGGCGAGCTCGAAGTTTACACGACGACCCTCTTAGTATTCTGCCTCATCCATGTTGATCTCTTCATGGAGTTTTCTACGTTAACTCGGACTCAGAAAGCAAACTGCAGCTCCACGAGACGGTGGTCGCCGTTTGGACCATATCAGCTGATTTGAACTCTTGTGGAGATCTCCGCCTCAGCGGATTATTGCAAGAAGTATCAACCGCAGACTTGCAGCGCCTCACGACGGTATGGTCGGAAGTCAGGACCTGCAACATCGAGGGAGCCGGGAAGCGGCTCTTTCACTGGTAAGGCAGTTGATTTATTCGATGCACCTGTCTGACGCAGACCAAGTAGTCGTGTCCTCCACTAAACAGCACTATGCAGCAGTGCTAGTGATGACCTGTACGCAGATCCTCCAAAGCGGCTCCTGATGTTATCCGATTGCGACTGCTGACCGGTAGATAAGCTGGCCCGCCGGTTGCTCTTTAAGAGATCCAAATTACCACGTCGCTGCCCACTGCCCACTGCCCACTCCCCAGAACCATTATGCGCACAGGTCTTCTTGTCCTCGCCGGCACCCTCGCGACACCTGCTGCGTCGCAGCAGATATGGGATATTGTGCGTATGCCTGCGACAACCCTGCTTTCCAACTTATACCGTCCTCAGTGGCAGACGACCTGGAATCACGCGGAGCTGTTCACCTCACTCGCACCGAGTACGCCCATTAACTTCGGTACCCCTGGCCCCGTAGCAAGTGCCGATATCGTGGTCTCGGAAACCACCATGTACCAAACTATAAACGGTTTCGGCGGCACGCTGAGTGCGATTGACTCTTTTAGATATGATTACCTGCTAAGACATTCTATAGCCGACTCGTCAGCGCTTGTCCTCAACAATCTCAAGGTACGCAGTGATCGGCGAAACAAATTCCGATGTTTACACAGCGGCAGACCAAGAACAACGCGAACTACCTGAGCGTCCTAACGCATATGTTCTCAGTCGCCAATGGTGCTGATGCGGCAGGCCTCAGCTACCTGCGTGTACCGATCGGGGCGTCTGATTTTTCCGCTCGCAGTCAGTTGGACCTCGATTCTGAAACAAAATGAGCATCGTTACTTAATTTTATTCAAACGCAGCGTACAGTCTCGACGACGTCAGTGGGGATACATCATTCGCTCAATTCAACATCAACAATGCGCCGAGCTATCTGTTTTCTGTGATCAAGGATATCTTGGCTATCAACCCCGCGCTGAAGGTGCATGTTTTTCTTTTTTCCCCACTCGTAACGCAAGGCTGACTCGTGTCAGGTGCATATCCTCCCATGGAGTCCAGTGTGTACCGTCCTGCTACTCGAGGAATTTACTCTACTCATCGCGCCAATGCACAGCCGGCGTGGATGAAAACGAGTCAAACGATGAATGGCGGATCGCTCCAGCCGGGGTTGGTCGGTGTCTGTAAGCTTTCATTGATATTGCCCGCACCGCTACACGTGTCAAACATCGTTCTCAGATCCGACATATCTCTTGAAAGCAGTACAGGGATTCGAGAATCAGGGGATTCCCATCTACGCGATTTCCGTCCAGGTACCACGGATTTCCGTTCCGTGTCCGGCTCCACGTTGACTCGGTCCCTAGAACGAAGTCACCAACGACAATCCCACGTACCCGACTTGCACCTACACACCCGGTCCGTGCCTGTCTCCGTATAATCTTCTGGGACTAAATGGACCGGCAGACGTGGAGGGCAGAGTAGGCGCCGCACTTAGAACACTGCTGAATAACAACGGGTTATCGAGCGTCAAGGTTGTTGGCTATGAGGTACGTTTCAATTTGTCCACGAGCAATTTCGGTATCTAATTCTCGTAGCACAACTGGGATAATCCTGGTGACCCCATTTCCCTGGTTCGTTCACATGTTCGATTCTTGGTGATACCACTCAGGCCACGTCCGCAGATGCAGGACGACGGTGGCTCTTACGACGGTGTTGCATTCCACTGTGGGTTTGATTCTCTTACCGAATATCGGTGTAGTGACGTGACGATTGAAGGCTACTTGGGAGACGTTGCAAACCAGGATCAGTTCCACAACGCTTTCCCCAACAAGGTTAGCCTCTCTTGTGCTTGCTTGTGGGTTGTATGTCGACCTACGGGCTTCAGAATATCTACCTCACGGAGTGCACCGGGCAATTCGGTACCGACTGGTGGGGGGACATCAAGGTACCCTATAGCATCGTCTCCGGCCGCAGTGAGCATATTTTGATCATGAACCAGTGGTATATGAACAACCTGTGGATCGGGAGTCTCGAGCATTGGGCGAGCGTTGGCCTGATGTACAACATCGCGCTCGATGGGAGCGGGAACCCTGTGCTCCCGGGCACGAACAGCTGTGTCGGGGGTTGCCGTGGAATCGTTACCGTTAACGGAGACGGGTCATTCTCTTATAACCAGGAGTGTGCGTATTCTTTTCCTTGGACGCATAGTCAGACTGTTGTTGATGAGTAGGGTCCTGGGACAGTCTACTCAATGGCGCAAGCCTCCAAGGCGATTATCCCGGTAGACGCAGGCGGGCCGTGGGGGAAGCGCATCGGTGTGTCGGTACAGGGAGGCCTTGGATGGGCGCTCCGTGTCGGAGCGTACTCCACCAAGCGCGTCTCCTCTACGGATTGGAACCGTTACTCACTTGTTGTCATGAATTGTGAGTGCCTTCTTCAATGGGGTTTCGCGTCATCCAAATTTTGTATTCTTGCAGGGGACGACAACTCGGCCACTTCATGGAACCCGATACCTGTCACGGCAACAATCGAGTTCCGCGGCGTCCAGGCAACGTATACATTCCCCGTTGGTGAGTTTCCGTCCTTGAGAAAATTGAGCTGCCACTTCTGACACTATCTTACAGGCGTCGTGCGTATCTGTTCAGTCTAGATGGTTAGAAAGCGAACTTATGTGTTGTCCCGCAGACTACGCTTTGGTGGTACGGTGCGCCAAGTGCGCAAGGATTTGTGACTGATTTCAACGCGACAACGGTGTCTCTGAACGCGACGTCCTCAGCTACGAAATTGGATGGGGCATCCTCGACGAAGCCGCCGGTCAAGTCCAGCTCTGTTCTCGCAAACAAATCCAAGACTGTATCTGCGAAGTCAAACTCCGCTACCGTTCCGGGCGCCGGCAATGCTGGCGCCACTCCGAGCATCACTGCGCGCAACTCCACTAGCAGCGCGACGTCCACCAACACGGCGAGCACTACGCCCAGCAAGAAACCGTTACTATAGCCCACACCAGCGTCCCGGGCGATTCATGATGACACCCGTACCGCGAATTTGTTCCCCAAAGCTTGTTTCGACTCAGATAAACAATGTAATAATTTACTTCCAATACCATACAATGACGACTTTCTGCGAAAAGAGTTGTGGTACAGAGTCTGTGACTAAAAAAAAAAGATCCCTCCAGCTTCCAGTGGGATTACTCTCGGACCGTGGTGTACGTTACCTACCGCCATCTCTACCCCTGAACTATGTCGTCAAACTTTGCCACGTCCTCCAGAAGCTGGTAGATACTCATGGAGACTTGGTCCCCCCAATGCTCCGGCTCGATGCCTAGGCAATCAATTCGATCAACGCAGCGCCGACTGCCGCTGCAGCTCGGAGGACGGTACACCTTAGAAAAGGGGTTTTGAACTCGGGGGTGATGACCAGGAAAATCGGGACCCAGCCCTCTGATTCGTCGTCGCAGAGGAAAGGACAGATATTGCACACCACCGTGCTTGTACAGCGCAACCAAGGGACGCACGCTTTCACGTGCTCCGGTGGGCTTGAAGGCGCGCCACATAACGTAGAGCATCGAAAGAAGTGTGATCCAGGCGCACAATTCCGCATGGATGTAGTCTTTCCAGCCATTATGTGCAGGAGCTTGGGACCCGTATTCCAAGAAGAGGCTGGAATCAGCTCATTCCAATTAGCCGTTTAATATTAGGGTGTTTCATTATAGAATTTAGGGCCCAACTTGGGCTTCAACTTGGGTCCCAACTTGAGAAAAGTTGGGCCATAAGTTGGACGGTCTATCGTGAACACCCTTTTCGGCGTCGAGTGCATCAACTTGGTCGCCAAGGGGGTGATCCGTGTCCGACAAGCCAAATTGCGAGATAGCCGAAGTTGGAGACCAAAGTTGGAGACGAAGTTGGACAGAAGTTGGATGTCAAGTCGTGGTCCTATGCACAACTTGACGTCCAACTTCGGTCCCAACTTCGTCTCCAACTTCGCAAAGTTGGAGCTCAAGTTGGGGCCCAAGTTGGGCCCTAAATCCTATAATGAAACACCCTATTGGGGCATTAAGTAGTACATTCGGCGCGCAGCTACATTCTGCAATGCTGCAAGTCGCCAACTTCGAGAGGCTTGAAGTTCGAGGGCCCAGAGAGAGGTTTTCGAGGGGTTGGCTTTGGGATCTGTTTCCGCTGCGCGGCTGCGGAGCCTGTGCCATTTACGGAGGATACTGTTGAGGAGGTATCTCCTTATATGGCTCGCAGCGTAACTCTTTCTTTCTTGTTGTTTATTATAATTCCTGGATCAACTCCGCACCCATATAACGGGTGCAGAGTCCTTGACGACCCTCAGTCTTACGCTACGTTGTGCGACTGAGGGTACGTTCATTCATTCTTCATTGCTTACTTATTTACTTACACTCTAGTAGACTACGCCGTACTTACGTCGTCTACAGGTGAATATAGGAGTCTTACGCTACGTTGTGCGACTGAGGACTACGCCGTACTTACGTCGTCTACAGATACCAGGGCGTTTCCGGCACGCCAGATCTCATTGGCTGAACCGGAGGTTTAGCTACTCTAGGGAACTTGCGTTTGGCCCACATTTCGTCCACATGTACAAATAGTATGTGTCAATTCCACGTTGTCAGATGCCGTCCGCAATCTATCACCTGCTGATGGCTGAAGATGATCCAATGTGGATCTCAGACAACACAGAAAATTCCAGTTCGCTGTAGTAGTAGAGTCAGTCGTCATTTTAGCGGAAGAGTTCATGATACTGTACTATTTCGACCGAGTGTTGAAGTGACGCGTGACACGTTCAACTTTTGAGGCCTAAATAGGTTGAAAAACACCCCACTTTTGCGTCCGGCAGTTGCCGGACTACCATTTATGGGAATTCTGTCATGATTGCCGAGAAATGAACACCAAGAAAAGTGAACACCTACGGTGACGCGTGACATGTTGTTAACACTCGGTCGAAATAGTACAGTATCTATGCAGGCGGAAGGAATTTGTGGCAAAAACTGCCGACACAACACTGTTCTGTTTGGACTTGGTTTGGACCATCATCTGGCCCACATTCAACTATTTGTGAAGAATCTGACGAGTGTGAAGACTCTGAACTTCTACACCCAAATATGGGGTGTCTTTCGATCCCAAAGAGCACTGCCAATGAGCAACCGCACGCACGACCTTTCTGCGGTCGCTGTAAGGGCAACCTCAAGGCCCGAGAATACTCAAGAGTCCTAGCGAGGGGAATCCGAAGATGAATAAACAGTAGCTACAGACATTGAGTAACGCACCTAGCGAGGGGAATCCGAAGAGAAGAAACTCTGAGGATTCCCACGCTAGGCCGTGAGTGTAATAGTCTACTAGACAGGTGCACGGGACCGGAGTGATCGGGAACGGATGCCGAGGTCACGCACATGATCGCATGCCGAATGCCAGGCAGCATCGGCTCGGCTCGGTGGACCGGAGGACGTCGGCCGAGTCGGAGGACCGGAGCGATCGGCGGAGCGGGGCCGACGGCGGGCGGAGCCGTGCGAAAGGGGGGTTCCCCTGACATCATCCCCCCCTTGGAATGCGGCGCCACGACGCATAGACCGGACACGGAGGGTGGTGTTGCGGAACGGGAGTGCGTCGAACGACGCGCGAGCGATTTGACGAGGCTTGGCCGGATACTTCTCGTAGAACGCCGCGAGAGCGTCGGGTCCGAAGAAGTCGGAGTGTTTAACCCACTGGTTGTGCGCTGCACTGTAGCCTTTCCAGCTAACGAAGTAGTACAGGCTCTTCCAGCGGACCTTGGCGTCCAGGACCGCGTCAACTTCCCACTCCGGAGCGTCTCCGGGCGCGTCCGGAAGCACCGGAGCGGGCTCGTTGTACCCCGGGCGGCCCGGGAACGGGTCGTCCTCCGCGAGCTCCAGCTTCACGACCGGAAAGACCGGATGAAGCCGAGAGTAGTGGGGCGGGAGCTCGAGCTTGAATGCCCCCTTCCCGACGACCTTAATCACCGGAAAGGGGCCGAGCCGACGGTGGGAGAGGCCCGGCGACGGACGGGTGGTCTGGATGTCCGACGCGTCGAGCCAGACTCGGTCTCCGACCTTGATGTCCGGAGCGGGGGTGCGGCATTGGTCGTAGTACCGCTTGTACTCCTCCTTGGCTTTCACCAGGGCGGACCGAGCTTCCGAGACCCCGGAGGCGATCCGGTCGCGGAACTCGTTCGCGGACTCCACCGTCGAGCGTAGTCCGGTCGGCTCAAACCCCATCCGAGGGAGGCGGCCGGAGTCGGTCATGAACGGGACCTGCTGCGTGGAGGAGTGGACGTGGTTGTTGTACGCGAACTCCGCGGCCGGGAGGAGGTAGTCCCAGTCATCCTGCTTGTAGTTAGTGAAGATGCGCAGGAACTGCTCCATCTCCTGGTTAACGTGCTCGGTCTGACCGTCGGTCTGCGGGTGCCACGCGGTGGAGGTCGCCGGCTCGATACCGATGAGCCGCCACAGTTCTCGGGTGAACTCCGCGATGAACTGGACGCCCCGGTCGGAGATGTACCTTTCCGGGGTGCCGTGGTGCCTTCCAGGACCGCGTCAACTTCCCACTCCGGAGCGTCTCCGGGCGCGTCCGGAAGCACCGGAGCGGGCTCGTTGTACCCCGGGCGGCCCGGGAACGGGTCGTCCTCCGCGAGCTCCAGCTTCACGACCGGAAAGACCGGATGAAGCCGAGAGTAGTGGGGCGGGAGCTCGAGCTTGAATGCCCCCTTCCCGACGACCTTAATCACCGGAAAGGGGCCGAGCCGACGGTGGGAGAGGCCCGGCGACGGACGGGTGGTCTGGATGTCCGACGCGTCGAGCCAGACTCGGTCTCCGACCTTGATGTCCGGAGCGGGGGTGCGGCATTGGTCGTAGTACCGCTTGTACTCCTCCTTGGCTTTCACCAGGGCGGACCGAGCTTCCGAGACCCCGGAGGCGATCCGGTCGCGGAACTCGTTCGCGGACTCCACCGTCGAGCGTAGTCCGGTCGGCTCAAACCCCATCCGAGGGAGGCGGCCGGAGTCGGTCATGAACGGGACCTGCTGCGTGGAGGAGTGGACGTGGTTGTTGTACGCGAACTCCGCGGCCGGGAGGAGGTAGTCCCAGTCATCCTGCTTGTAGTTAGTGAAGATGCGCAGGAACTGCTCCATCTCCTGGTTAACGTGCTCGGTCTGACCGTCGGTCTGCGGGTGCCACGCGGTGGAGGTCGCCGGCTCGATACCGATGAGCCGCCACAGTTCTCGGGTGAACTCCGCGATGAACTGGACGCCCCGG
Organism: Mycena vitilis; assembly: GCA_029203975.1. Lineage (NCBI taxonomy): Eukaryota > Fungi > Basidiomycota > Agaricomycetes > Agaricales > Mycenaceae > Mycena > Mycena vitilis. The sequence continues at coordinate 18,542 of JARGYF010000271.1, read as the reverse complement.
TCGGAGATGTACCTTTCCGGGGTGCCGTGGTGCCTCCAGACGTTCCGGTAATACACCCGAGCGGCGCCGACGGCGTCGATGTGGGTCGTGCACTCGTTGAAGTGCCCGCGCTTACCGAGGACGTCGACTACGACCATAATGGCGTCGTATCCGTGGGCCTCCGGAAGCTCCACGACGAAGTCGACCGAGACCGTGTGCCAGCGGTCCGGAGGGATCTCGGTCGGGTGAAGCTCTCCGACCGGAAGCTTCCGAAGCGCCTTCGTCCGGCAGCACAGGTCGCAGGTGGCGACATACCGGCCGACGTGACGGGACATCTGGGGCCACCAGTAGTTCCGGGAGACAAGCTCCAACGTCTTGAAGCGGCCGGCGTGCTCGGCGACCCGCGTGTCGTGGTGCTGCTCGAGGATTCGGCGGCGGAGGTCCTTGTCCCTGGGGACAACGACCTTGCCGCGGAAGTAGAGGAGGCCGCCCGAGACGTTCCACTCGGCGTTCCGAGCCGAGCGGGCGCCGCGCACATTGAGGAGTTCTCGGGCCGCACGAGCGACCGGATCCTCGAGGTCCGGGGCGCCGGCCAAGGCGTCGCGGATGTCTCGGAGGAGGGAGACCTCCTGGCCGGAGACGGCGATACCTTCCAGTGCACGGACATGGAAGAGCTCCGGAGTCAGGAGCGTCACATCCTGATTATCCGAAGCTGCTCCGTGGTCCGGCCGCCGAGAAAGGGCGTCCGGCCGACCCATCAAGCGCCCGGGCTTGTGGTGGAGGGTGAAGTCGAACCGGGACAGGTACAGCGACCACCGCGCCTGCCTCCGGTTGAGGTTCTGCGACTTCCGGAAGTACTCCAGGTTCTTGTGGTCCGTCCAGATCTCGACCGGAAGCTGCGACCCCTCGAGGAAGTGTCGCCACTCCTCGAGGGAACGGACGATCGCGAGCATCTCCTTGTCGTGGATCTCGTAGTTGCGCTGGACCGGAGACAAGCTCTTGGAGAAGAACGCGACCGGGTGCCACTTCCCGTTGTCGGACTCCTGCGAGAGGACGGCGCCGGAGGCGAAGTCGGAGCTGTCGGCTTCGAGGCGGTACATCCGGGTCTCGTCCGGAAGGATGAGAACCGGGTCGGAGGTGACCGCGTCCTTCAGCGCTTGGAACGCGCCGGCCTCCTTCTCGGCCCAAACCCAGGCCTGGCCCTTCCGAGTCAGGTCGAAGAGCGGCCGAGCGAGGTCGGAGAAGTCCCGGATGAAGCGCCGGTAGAAGTTGGTGAAGCCGACGAACTGCTGCACGTCCTTCTTGTTCTCGGGGGTCGGCCAGGCGGTGACTCCGGCGACCTTGACCGGGTCCATCTCGACGTGGTTGTGGGAGATAATCACGCCGAGGTACTCGATGGACGACTTCTCGAACTCGCACTTCTCCGGGCGCAGGTAGAGCTTGTGCTCCCGGAGCCGTCGGAGGACCTCTCGGACGACCTCCCGGTGTCGGCCGAGGTCCGAGTGCGCGATGAGAATGTCGTCGAGGTAGACCATGACGTCTCCGGACAGGATGAGGTCCTGGAAGATGTCGTTCATCATGGTCTGGAAGGTCGCGGGGGAGTTGGTCAGGCCGAAGTACATCACCAGGGGTTCGAACAGCCCTCGGTTAGTCCGGAAGGCGGCCTTCCACTCGTCGCCCTTCCGGATCCGGACGTTGTTGAAGCCCCACCGGATGTCGAGTTTCGTGAAGAACCGGGCTCCCTTCAAACGGTTAATAAGGTCGTTGATCAGAGGGAGCGGATACCGGTTCTTCACGGTCATCGCGTTGAGAGCCCGGTAGTCCTGGACAAACCGGAGCGCTCCGTCCTTCTTCTTGACGAAGAAGACCGGAGACGCCATCGGAGATTTCGACGGCCGAATTCGGCCGGTGGCCAGACCCTCCTCGATGAACGCGTCGAGCTCACGTTGCTCGAGGGGCGAGATGGGGTAGACCTTACAGTTGGCCGGCTTCGAGTCCGGGACGAGCTCGATGGCGTGATCCCAGCTACGGCGCTCCGGCAACGAGTCGAACGACTCCCGGTTGAAGACATTGTCGAACTCGCGGGCCCACTCGGGAATTGCTTCCGTACCGGACGCGGAGTTCTTCGCATGTGCTTCGGCCAGCCGCTGGGAAACGGTACTGGTAGCGCCGATGGTTTCCGGAGGGGAAGACGCCGTGTAGAAGATCCGGTCGCCGTCTCCGATCGGATCCTCCTCGTCGGAGTCGTCCGGGAAAAGCTCCGGAAGCTCCTTGTCGTCGAACTCGTCGTCGTCCTCGCCGGAGCGCTCGTCCGTGTCAACCGCGCAGATGGTGGGGACCGGACCGGTGTCAAGCGTATATTTTGATATACACGAGGTCCACCGGAATTGACTTTGTTCGGGTGTTTCTCGTAGGTTCGGATTTCCAACTGCTAACCGGGTTTCTCTGATATTCGGAAGAACACGGAGTTGCCTAATCGGGCAGACGGGAGGAGGGGTGGAAGGAATAGACAATTAACTAGTGCAGTTAAGAGTCCGACGGAGGCGGAGGAGAGGGATTAACTCGTAGGGGTTGAATACGAGCTAAGAGGCGGGGTTTGGGGGTGAGGAAGAGGGGGCTGAGTACAAGCGGTGCAATACGCAGGCTACTCAGAAGACGGACCAAGCACAAGGGATGCAATTCCCAGGCTACTTGGGTTTCCGAGCACAAGGGATGCAATTCCCAGGCTACTCAGAGGGCAGACCAAGCACAAGGGATGCAATTCCCAGGCTACTCAGAAAACGAATAAGCACTTGCGCGTTTCAAAGTCGCAAGCTACTTATTAGAGTCGACACGACAAGCACAATGGATGCAATTCCCAGGCTACTCGTACGATGCGGCTAGTCAAGCACAAGGGTTTCCAATCCCAGGCTACTCGACAACGGGATCTGTGCACAAGGGATGCAATTCCCAGGCTACACAAATAAACGGGATCTATGCACAAGGGATGCAATTCCCAGGCTACACAGATAAATCAGAAGCGCACAAGCACAAGGGATGCAATTCCCAGGCTACTTGAACGCAGGGGGCGTACCAGTTGAACGGATCAACAGATACAAGGAGGCGGCGGCGGTTAGGCAGCAGCGGAGGCGCGGAGGGTTTAGAGAGAGAGATCGAGTCAAAGCAGAGGAGGGGGAGTTCAATTCGATGCCTAGAAGGTACATTTGGGGGTCTATTTATACGTTTTTCCATGGGTCTATAGATATAACGAGTCGAATCTGTGAGGTCCTGGACCTTGGGCCTAGCGCGTTCCAGAGTGGGCCGAGTCTGATCCAGATGGGACGAGACTGGGTCCAGAGTGGGTCTGGAACGATTCCAGGCGGGTCCAGACGGGCCGTGTCATGTCAATCAGAGCTGTCAGGCTGTGCGTTTTAGGCGTGACAGGCGCAGGGCAGTGCAAGCGCTTTGACAGGTTCCAGAGCCTTCATGCTGTGCGTTTCGGCATGACAGGTTCTAGAACGGTTCTGGGCCTTGGTCTGGGACGAGTCTGGGTGCTCGGCTAGAGCAATCCAGACGAGTCCAGGATTTCCGTCATTTCACGTTGAAGATTTGCGAACCGCCAAATTGGTCTTGACTCAAAACACTTTTGAGTCACGACACCGGCTCGGAGCTGACGGAGAATCCGGGCGGAGGTGGCGGCGTGCCTCCGCTCGGTGCGCGCCTCGTCGCGACAGGTGGTGCAGACGGAGGGGCAGCGGCTCATCTTGACCTCTCGGGTCTCCCAGTCGATCTCCGGGTTGTGCTTCCGGAGCCAGGAGAACCCGAGGATAAGCTTCTGCTTGCCGAGGCGGGTGACAGCGAACACGACGCGCTCACTGTGCGACTTGTAGCGGAGGATGAGATCCGCCACTTCTCGGATGCCTCCGGCTTCATTGGGAGTGCCGTCGACGTTGAAGACCGGAATGGGTCGGGAGAGCTTACGGACCGGAATCCGGTTGGCCGCGACGTACTCGGCGTCAATGAACTCGCTGGTGGCCCCGGAGTCCAGTAGTCCGGAGCGGAAGCGCGCGTCGGCGGAGCGGCGGCAGGGACCGCGACGCGGCCAGAGGCGAGGCCGGAGGCCACCGGAGGCCTTCCGGTCGGGAACGTCGTGCGACCGGGGGGTGCACCGGAGCGGCCGGAGGGGACGTTGCGAGCCCGGAGCTGGGACTCGTACTGCCGGTAGGCCCGGACGCGCGACACGACGTAGTCCGTGAGCGGAGGAGGGTCGCTCGACCCGGTTATGGCGAGGTTAATCGCCGGGTCGAGTCCGGTGCGGTACTTCGTGACCTTGACGATGGGGTCACTGAAGCCGGCGAGGTCGACAAGGTCTTCGAAGTCGTCGGTGTACCGGAAGACGTCCCGGTTGCCCATGTGGTAGGCACGGGACTCGAGCTTGATCAGGGCGTGATCCTGCTCGTTCTCCTGGACGAAGCGCTGGCGGAACTCGACCAGGAACAAGTCCCAGGTCGGGAATGGGAAGGGGCTTTTGGCGGCATAGCGTTCGGCCCAGCGCTGCGCCGTGTCGGTGGCCATAATGGACATGGCGTACCTGACCACCTTCTCCTCCGAGGGTTCTCCGGCCTCCGTTGAAACGGGGCGCTTGACTATGGGGTATACGAATGCTAACTAGTTTAGCTTCGTGAATGAACACAAAACCAAAACCAACCAACACACACACACACACACACACTTATACTATTAGCGCACACCAAAGTTGCGGGGACGGGGTTCGTTCCGTAGTATGCGGACAGCTGGAATCGAACTAGTCGTAACAACGGCTCGTGGGGATGGGTTTCACAATCTTGTATGAACTTTCAGTAGTCGAAACTGACTGAAATGCCTCGCCTAGGCAATGAACGATGTTTTTTATATATGTTTTTATGGGACGGTTTGAACGCTAGGCGCTTACAGTAAAGTGCTAGGCTCGATGCCAAGGCCCTAGGCGTCAACTTTATGACCCACGGGACAGAGGACTTTATGAAACCAACACTGCAAGACCTTCTTAAACAGTGGACTCTGACGTCTGGCCAAAGAGCGTTTATTGGGGAATCCTACAACCAATGTAGAGACAACAGAAAGAATCCGGGGGCAAGGCAGCACGTCTAGTACTCAGAACCCAACGGCAATCCTCTTGGAGCTGTTACCAGTGCTGCAGCGACTCGTTTGTACGTGAATGCCTTCTTACAGGTCAGACAACGTGGAATTTATATCACAACTCAATCAATTATCACACAAACACCAATTTTATAGAGCAACTACAAACAAAGATTGAACAAATCTCCGCGAAGCCGACCTGAGGACACCACAGACTTTGATGAAACCTTTCGACCGAGGTCTGGGGAATCTAGTCGCAATGAACTGGGTTTTTGCGGTGCTCCTAGGCAGCTTTATATACAGTTACAGGGAATATATGGAGATAAAACGGAAAATGAGCGAGGTATATAAGTCTTGAGTCATACAGCAGCCAAGGAAACGACTGCCGTGTCGAGTTGTCGTGAAGTCTGGCCGGCCGATCGCTTTTGGTGCGATCGGTTCGCTGGATTGGGTATATTTCCAAATGCCCTAGGCCATCGTCATCTGGCCTAGGGCGTGCCTGGATCGGCTTGCTTGATAATATCTCCTCGCTGGATTATTCCGCGTGCTCTCCACATGGAACCATCGGTGTTTTCTAACGCCCTAGGCGGGTCGGGTCTGCAGCCGCACCCGTCCTCTGGTGAGTAATACACGCTCGCTGGTTTCTAAGGCCCGCTCGCTGCATTGTCCCACATGCTCCTCTTCGGCAGGGCCGATGCCAAGGCGGCAGCCCTGATACAGTACTCGTCTCTCATAAATCAACCATACTTTGCATCTATTTGTCTTGTCGACGCGACGCGTCCGTCACCTGACCGTTTCTTCCTCGGGGAACCCTTGCGGGTTCAACCCTTGGTAAGGACATCCTTTTTACACACGCCTAGCCCTTTTCCTCAGTGCCTAGGGGGTTTGTCCGATCTCAAGTCTCGAGGCCTAGGCGTTTCCCAACCCTTATTAGCCTGTCCTTAACTGACATTAGATATGCCTAGCGAGCCTCGCGCCTGCCTAGCCATGGTCTAACACCGATATCCTGCGCCCTAGGCTTTCTAGTATCCTTTGTTCGTCGCGTCTATGCAGTCTGGTCGTTGGTAGCAATCCAAGTTCATCGTTGATGGTCCAGGCGTTTTGTTATACATCCTTAATAGTAAGTCTAGCTTTCGCATCTTGGACATTTACAACCAGCAGCTCGGACCTCACTCTGATTCTCTTTGTATCACCGCGTAGAGGACCCTAGGCTTGATTACACTAGCCTAGGGGTGCATTTCATAGTCTTACCAGCAATAAGAGTGCTGAAGAAAACGCAAAAATGCACGACTTATGCCCGTACATGTTTCTGGGCCGTCTCACCGTGAACGCCTCCGGGACGAGCCGAGCGTAGGACCGGACAGCGTGAAGGAACGCCCGGCCCTTGGTCCGGTCGCCGTCGAAGACGAACGGAGGGTTCGGCCGAAGGACCGTTTTCGTTCCAGGGGTGACGTTTTCGAAAAGCCGTGGACCCAGGTCCGGAGCCGAAGCGGCAAGGGACGGGGCAGGCGAAACAGCGCGTTGGGTGGTGGAATTTTCAATCAACCTGGTGAGGCGCTCTAGTGTACCCTCAATAGGGGACATCCGGGCTTCGGCTTGTGCAGCGGCAGCGTCGGACATGTCGGCTTCGAGAGCAGGGACAGGGGAGGAGGGGGCAAGATTCGAAGTGGGAGAGGCAGGGGCGCTGACGTATCCGTCCGAGCCTTCAAGTCCAAACTTCGCAATCTTGGCCAGTTAATCCCTTAGAGAGTTTCTTCTGCTGTAAGGGCAACCTCAAGGCCCGAGAATACTCAAGAGTCCTAGCGAGGGGAATCCGAAGATGAATAAACAGTAGCTACAGACATTGAGTAACGCACCTAGCGAGGGGATCCAAAGAGAAGAAACTCTGAGGATTCCCACGCTAGGCCGTGAGTATAATAGTCTACTGGACAGGTGCACGGGACCGGAGTGATCGGGAGCGGATGCCGAGGTCACGCGCATGATCGCATGCCGAATGCCAGGCAGCATCGGCTCGGCTCGGCGGACCGGAGGACGTCGGCCGAGTCGGAGGACCGGAGCGATCCGCGGAGCGGGGCCGACGGCGGGCGGAGCCGTGCGAAAGGGGGGTTCCCCTGACAGTCGCCGCACTGAGCTATTTGACTCTCCAAATTCCCGATCACGATCAGGTTGAACCCTGCTTGGTTGGATATAGAAAAGAGAGCCACACAAAGGCTCTGATATACCCCCAACCTCAGTACTGATCGCCGACTCGCGCCCATGACATTCAACAAATAGTGCTCAGCAATACACTTTCTTAAATCCTGCAGTCAGACTTTGAAAGAGGTATCAGAAGAGCACTGCAGAGGAGTAAAGGCATTCATTTTTCTGTGGTCGCCGAAGTACCCTATTTCCGGATCGGGTGCTGAACCCTTGTTGATTGAACACATGTAACGGACCAAGAGAGACAAAAAAGGCTCTGGTTCCAGCCAGACATGGCCATCGTGGGGGTCGAACCCAAGACCTTCGCGTAAGAATGCAGGAAATAAAGCAATATTAGCACGACGCTCTAACCAACTGAGCTAGACGGCCAGTGTTGATTGTCGCGCGAGCGGAGTCCGACCACCGTGTCAAGAAGAAAGTGCCGCTGAACGGGGGAAGAAGGAAACAAAAAAGAAAAAGGAATACTGTGATCTGTTCAACTCATCTGCAGGTGGTAAAAAACTCGGTGGTTTGGGGTCCGCATGTACTCTAAGCGTCAAGATATTAAAGTGTTGGTGGAAGTTGCCTGTTCGATTCGGCTCGAGTCTGCGGCCAACTGCGGCTAACAATCGTGTTCTCTTCCCGCCCTATTGTACGAACGGGAAGAGAGCGCCACGGCGGCTGTAAGGAAACCCTTACCCTGTACTAAATGGCGCAGACTCAACCAACGATCGAACACTCAACAGCGCGGTGACTGCACTTGTCAGGAGTACATACCCGTCGCATCCGGGCCCGGCCCGGTGCTCTACCTTTTATCTGTTATCTTGTTTTGTTAATCATTACCTACCATCTTTTGATCTCATCATCATGTACTATATAGTATCCCGTGACGCGGTGGACAGGCAACTAAGCTTGACCTGGACCATCGCCTCACGTTCTAATTTATAGATCTTGGGTCGGTTCACGCTGGGTCTTTAAGCTCTAAGTTAAACCCCCACCAGCTTTATACTTTTTTGAACCCTATTGGCTTCTACACGAAGCAGCTCTACAAAATTGTCACCAACCGGCTACTACTTGGTACTCAGACGGTCGAATGACAACCCCACAAGATAACGGCGGCTCTCCAGCCAACAACATCGACAGCTGGCGTTCCGCTCCACCCCATATGCCTCAGGCATCTGCCACCAGTACCCAATTTGCGTCAGCGAGGACTCGACAGGAGGACCATCTGTCGAGTGCCTCCGGCGCTCGCCCAGGCTCCCCCGCAGCCGTGACCGAGAGCAGGAGAGGGACCCCAGCCCCCAGCGGCGCCCCGTCTCCTGTACCCTCTGGATCAGCCGCGCCACGAACCAACTCCCCCTTTGCGCCAACCGGATTGACGGCAAAAGTGGTGGCTGGTGGCAACGGCGAGGTATTCCTCATAGAAATGAGCACAGGGCTTCACATCGAAGTAATCGACGACGAGAATGTCCCCACCCCCGAGGACGCGGCTATGGCTAGGACCAACCCATCCACGGATGGCCGACCGACGTTGTCTGAGGAATCCGACATGGTGCTCACGCAGACATCGGAGCCCCCAAAAACTATGGCCAGTGCCGACACCAAAATCGCAGATTTAGTCTCGGAGCTTGGCGACAGCTCGCTCACCCGGGAACAACTGGCCACCACCAACCAGCTCAGAGGTACGTTGGCCACCGGACGCGACCGCTTATTCACCACCACATCGATGGTGCTCGACACCCAGAACGAAGCGAGTAACCACCACTCGGCGCTGGAAGCGTTCAAAGCGGAGGTAGCTCAGAAATTTGCGGCGATGCATTCCGGATTGTATTCGCAGAAGGAGCAAATGAATAAATGTGTGGCTGAGAATGTCAAAGTACTGCGTGATTTAGGATTGTCCGAATCGATGCTTGGACAGATACTTGCCTCCGCCGCACACCTCCGATTTAAGAGTCAACCCATCGCGAAATTACCGGCGCAAGAACTCCCGGCCAATATTGAGGTGGAATCAGAGATTATCAACGGAGCCCATACGGTGCTTCCTCCCCGTCGACCGGGAGAGACTCTTGAGGAATTCGGCCGGAGGGCTGAAGCCATGCTAAACCGCAAGGGTCGGGTTGTGGCAGCGTTTGCGGCCCCTTCCGCACCCCGTGACGAGAGAGTGCCAGATCCAGTACGGACCGACGAGAACCGTGGATTCACCGCGCGATTCGAGGACGTTGGCAGCATTTCTACCGCCCCCAGACGCCCCAATCTTCACACTATGGCGTCCAGTAGGCCTGCTACGGCTGGAGGCAACAGCCTCAGCCACACGGGTTACCTGACGGCGAACGAGGAAGACGAATCCCAGGGAGACGTCTTCGAAGCGTTCGTCCTAATGCCGCTCCTCATCAGCCTGCGACTCGCGGCCCACCATCACCAATCACTCCTCGTGCTGGCCCTCCACCGCTACCGCCCAACAAACCAGTTTTTCCGCCGCATATGCCTCAATACTTCCCTGGTCCTCAGTGTAAGATCGTTCGTTCTCTACCTCCAACGTGCTATATTCCGTTTCACAGGAAATCTGCCATGGCCAGTTCGAACTTGAAGCCCAGTGCAGTCGCGACACGTGGGACTGCACGTATCGCATGCGGTGGCAGTAAATAAAATTGTCGTGTGTGTCTCGTTAGTATATGCCAACTTAACTTGCATCTTCTTGTGTCAAGCTTTTTGAACGTGGCCTTGCTCTTATCAGACTCAATTATACTGCACATGCATCTCCTCCTCCTCCTGCGATGACTCTCAGTCATGTAATTTCAAATATTTATGTGCTCGGCGAGTCGGCCAATCCAACATGAGGGGTTGAACATGCAACCCAAGTCGAATGATGCTACAAGTTAACTTGCTCAACATTCTGACTTGGCTCAACAGATTGACTTGCGACGTGCGTGCACCAAAAGTTAAACTTCGAGACTTGCATTCAGCTCGAATTGGGCGGAGGACGATGTCGAACAATTCTAAAACCGATCTAAGACGTTGTGGTGAGCCGTGTTCTGTATTCGATGACTTGTCCAAACTTCTCCGATCCTCAAGGTAGACTCTTATCTCAATTGGACGCAATGGTTTCAAAAAGTTCGCTGTCAACGTCGACGGCGATGCCAAGACCAATGTCGACGTCGGAATGATGGCATCAAACGATGCCGAGCGATCCCAACGCCCGTGCCGAACACCCTCGAGGACTCCAGGGATGATCAGAAGCACTGGGAGGAAGGTATAGGACATTCAGCTATGGTGTAGAATGTTAGTGTAAAAGGCCGCAAGCACAAGTTAATCCACGCACAAGTTACCCAAGTTAGCCCAGCCAAATTTAAACTCCGCTGGCAGGGCAAGTTAACTTGCCAAGTCAATCGGTTAACCCTCCGATTTATGCGCCTAATCCCGCCTGCACTGCATGAGGATCTTCAAGCGCTGCGGGGAATCTCAGCAACGTACTCCACGATTACGCAGATGCACACTCACTCGGGACAATTGTGGGACGTGTGCCCGTACGGTAGAGGAGCCAACAGGGCTCGAACGCATACTACCAATCCCACCGAAGCCGCGACCAAGTCGACGAATACACCTTGGCGGGTAGCTGCGCCCGATGCTCGTCCCAAAGCGACAACAACGAGTACTGCGTCGCACGCTCCAACGCCCCGCACGGGAGCCGGCCTCCCGAGCTCGGAGAAGACTTGCTACAAATGCGGGATTTATGGCCACATTGCTAACGACCCCGCTTGCCCCAAGTTCACCGACCCTCAACCATTCCGCGAACGGCCCCGAGTCGGAGCACAACGAGTGCTGGACAGTTACGCCGCCGATGACGAGGAACTGGCTGAGGAAATGCAGGGTGAACCTATGTATGATGATTATGGAGGCTCCCAGTATGACGACGACCAGGGAGAGCCGGCCACCGAGCAATCAGCCGATCTAGGCGACTTGCTCGACCAACAAACAGCAGACGGCGCGCGGCTCGGTACCATGCGTTACCAGTACTTCTCAATGAGGATCGACGGGTCGGGAGTGGACGACGTAGGGTTAGCTACCCAGTTAATGAACGAACTTCCGGACTCTATCCGACCTAGGGGAGGCTTTGGAGATAGCCCCCAGAGTGATCTGCGTCGCATTCAGCTCAACTGCGAGAGACTGGGACAAGATCCCCTTACCGAGGTGGAGGAACAACTCGTGCTTACCGGGCTACGTCAGGTCCACAAGTACCCGCTCGACCCTGAGCTCCAATTTGCCCCACTAGCCACCCAATTTGAGGCTTCCCATCCCGATGATGGACCGTGGACGCAAGGAGACGCCGACGAGTGGGAGGCGTTGCTATTGCTGCAGCTCACTGAGCACCTCAGGGACATACGGCGGTACAGCGACCACCAACCGTTGGCCATTACCCCCGAGCCCTCCTCGCGGGACTTGGCACTGATGGAGGTGTCCGAGCTCGAATCATTGATGATTGCATTCAATGAAAGAGATCGGGCGCTCAACGGATTGCGCATAGGTCGTCTATCGATGAATCAGAAGGCCCGGGAGACGGCAGGACGGATTACTTACCGGCTCAATCTTCCGCGCAACGCCGAAAGCCCTGCTCGACCGATTCTCGATGCTGCCTGGGGAATAGCCGACTTCATTGTCCATGAAACGGCCGATTCCATAAGGTGGATAGACCGCAGCATACACCGGCGGCGCCCCTATCTTGTTAGACTGCGATACGAACATAGCCTTCGGGTCGACCTACGAGACCGATTAGAGGGACCAGTGGAGCACCCAGACGCGATACCCACCGTCATCATATCCGATTTTGAAGACTCCGATGAGGAAGATATTGATGTGGAGATCCCAGGTGGTAGCGACGACGGTGCACCTCCCCGAGTAGGGGGAACGCCGCCCCCACCATACCCCGGCTCCAAAAGCGACGGCGAGAGTGAAATGTGGGAGACATTAGACACGGAGGCAACCGAAGGATTCTCTGAGGAACCTAGCCCGGCTAATGACGACCCACCCCTGCGATTGAGCGCCATGAGAGCTACACGAAGTGCACTGTACGAGTTCACGCCTTATGGACCGGTCCCCCCGCTCCCCCACCATCTCAACTACGTGATGATGTCTGAGGAAGAACTATTCGCCCAAGGAGAAAGCTCAGCCCAAGAGTATGCTAGAGCGCGGCAGGTAGTCGATAGGGACGAAGAGATATCCACAGAGCGACAGCGTTATGAGCAAGAATGGGCGAGCAGAGAAGAGTCCAAGGCAATTAGTGCCAGAATACGGCGTGAATTAGCATGGGATGAGGATCCCGGGAGCCACACGCGCCCCAGTAATCCCGACGAACCGATGGACGAGCGCCCACTGTGGATTCGAGGCAATAATTTTGACTACGGCGAGCGATTTGTGAGCGTGAACGACGCGCGAATGAATGAAGTAGAATTCGAGGTGAATACGACGGTGTCGGAGGCCACGGGCGAGTCACCATTTATCTTGCAATATGGTGATACCCCGATGCCCGCACTTGCCCCACCGGATCAGCTGTCAGACAACGACGATCATCCACACCCGGACACTGCCTCTAATTCCGAATCTGCGCAATATACAATCGTCGACCACTCGCGACTACCGCCTGTGCTGAGCTCTGACGACGAGTGCATACTGCGTTCCCTCGTAATGCTATCGGACCGAGTCACGGAACAGTATCTCACCTTCGTGGATAGGAATGACCAAGCAAACCTCGACCGCTACGATGGGGTAATCGGAATGCCCTTCATGAACAAACATGGGCTGATCCTCGACTTCGGCAAGCGCGAGGTTCGATTCCCCAACAACCGCGTGATCCCCGCCTTGTCTACCCTTCAAGAGGCCTCCCTACTGGCTACCCGACAGAAGGAGGCCGCCGTTCGCCGTCCCACTTCGGCCTGACTCGCAGATGCTGAGGAGGGGCCTATGTCAGGCCACCTCTTCCCATCGGCGAGTTCTGGCGAGAGTGGAGGGCCGCAGGACGGGGCCTGTAAGTGAGTTAAGATGAGTTTGGGGCTCTTACGAATCACCGCGAACTAAGCTGGTCCAAGTTCTGTATTCAAGACAGAGAGGAACAGCGTAGTCGTTGGGTGGGTAAAAGATACCCACTCCGCGTCACGCCGTTGCCTGTATATACGATACAAATGGGGTAATGTAGTGAGGTAATCGGCCCAGGCGGCCCGGCGCCTAACACCCTCCCCCCTTAGGACGAGGGTACCGAGTCCGATATCCAGACAATTCTGATTCGTCCTGCGCCTGCGCAGTGTAGCTGACGAACCACACGGTAATGAGCGTGGGGAAGAGACATTCTCCGAAGGAAACATTCGTGTACACGAAAATATTCTTCGTTTGCACGAAGTACGATAGTTTACATGGTTAAGTACGGAACAAGCAGTTGGTGAATAGAATGAGCGTTTATGTATGTCCGTACCGGTCTTTGATGAGTGCGGCGTCCACGTCCCAGCGATTGGCCCGACCCGCACTTGGCGTGTGTGGTCAAGAAACTCGCGCGCAGACCCGCCGCTGGATGCAGCAGTCTACGCCTCAGGGACGTCGTCGGCCTTGACAGGCCCGCCTACAACGTCTTCCATCGGCGCGTGCGCCGACCCCGCGAGCCCCGTTCCTGGGGCGTCTGCGGGGGGTGCACCATCGTTGGCGACGGCGCCGTTCTGCACGGCTTCGGGACGCAGCGGTGCGTGATGGACGTCCGCCCAGAGTGGAATTCTGGGTGCCTCGAACCCGAGCGTCGCTACTGCGTCCATGTCGTCCGTGGGCCACTCCTCGTTGGCTACATTCGAGTTGCCCGCCAGCATATTGCGGCGGGAGCGGGCGAATTCCTCTAGCGCGAGGACGTCGGACGAGTCAGGAGCGATGCCATGAGAGACGTACCACGCCGCCGTTAGGAACAGTGTGATGTTGTCGGTGAGGGAGGCGTAGTGCCCCATCGGCGCACGGCCGACAGGATAACCGCCGACGCGCACAATATGCGCGAAGAGCCCGCGCACCGAGAATAAAATGAGAGCGGCGTGCGTGAACTGGTGGTGCTGGTGGCTGAGAGCACGGCGCTGATCCGGAGCGAGTGCGAGGTTGGTGTGGTGCGCCAGAATGTCCTCCCTGCGCGCCGTATCGCCCAGCACCGTCGCAATGTGCCCGCTCGAATTCAAAATTCCGCGGGCCCACATAGACGGGTCCTGATGCTGGTACCTCTCTGCGAGTTCACCGGCCGTCCAGCGAGTATTCGGCACCAGAGCCGAGTCTACGAACTCGGATAGCGCGCGAGCGGGTGGCGCGTCGTTAGGATCGGGCGGCGAAAGACCCAGATATCCTTGCGAAGCGTCCACGCTGAGGACGGGTGTGATCGACCGTGGTGGCGCGGGTCCAACGGAACGAGGGCCGTACCGTGGCCGAGGTGCATCCACGAGCGGATGCGGTCGTGTAGGATCGTCGATGCGCGCAAAGTTGCGCGCGGGGGCGTGAGCGTTGCCCGCGCTGTTAAACGCGACCCCTGGGCCATACTGGCGCGCCAGGGCGGCCATGGAGTTCCCCATACCGATGCTGGAGCCGCCTCGATCGCCCCATACTGGGTTAGGCGTGAACGGGCCCGGTATCTGCTGCTGTTGCTGAGCGCGTCTCGCCTGAGCTGGCCCAGGATGACGATCGCCTCGCGACGGGCGGCGGACTCCTGTCACTGTGATCCACCAGCTGGTCTCGATGTCTTGCTGGTGTCGCATCAAGTATGCTTCACCTTCCATACGGAAGTGGAGGGGAAACGCCGCCAGATTCTGTGTCAGCGTAGAGTAAAGCTCATACGCTTCTTGCTGGCCCGCCTCGAGGAAGGCGATAAGATTAAACGCTTGCTCCAGCGTTGTTATCTGGGCACAGTAGAACCGTCCCTGAAGACGCTGATTGCCCTCCCGCCAGGAGGGTTGGACAGCACGACCCTCTTTCAGAGGCTTCGTGCGCGCGCGTTCGATGCGCGCCTCTTCCGCCGCCGCGTATCCAGGGTCGGCAGGCGGGCATTCGTCTTCCATGGACGTGTCCGCGCCTGCCTGCCGGATCGCCCACTCCGACTGTGGGTGGCCGTCGGGCCCGCGCGGCGCAAGCAGCAGGTCGGGGTTGTCGAGCGTGCGGACAGGGTCCGGTACGCCGCGCACTGCTGGGGGCGGGTCCACCAGCGGCCCACGAGGTCCTGGGGGGCCCGCGATGATTGCACGATGCCGTCTACCGTCGTCAGACGTGTTGCGGCTGCGCGTGCCCTCGTAGGCAGAGCTGTACGGGGTAGGACGGCGGTTGCGGTTGTCCCAGACAGGCTCATCGCGAAACCTGGGTCGGTCTCGCGCACTGCTGGACGCGCGGTAACGAAGTTCTTCTTCGTAGGCGAGTGAGTCTTGGCGACGTGAGTCGTCGGTCGACACGGACCCGGAGCGCTGCCCCGAGCTCTGAGTGCCTGTATTGTTTTGAGCCGCCATTCCTGGCGGTGAAGTCACTGGTGGCGGCGCACCTGTATTCATACGGGAATCCGGATTATCTCCGGGGTAGTCTTGTACTGCGCCCCACCCGCGGAAGGGTGGTATAGGGCCATCCAGTGGCGCGTATATTCCAAACACAAACATGGGTCGCGGCAACTCGCCGTCCCAGCGAGACAGTAACTCCCGAGCTAGATATCGGTTGCGTTCACCAGAGCGGTTCTCGATGAAAGATTCGCTGTCGTTCCATGGGGAGTCCATGAGCGTATCTTCGGCTGACATCCAGCGGGCTATAAAAGCAGCGGTGGTTTGGGAAAGAAGGGGGAATCCAGTATCGCGACCCATTGGAGTTTATAAGTAACCTCTGCGGCCCATTGGGCCGCATGAAACTGCGCGAACGCAGATCCCACGCTTGACGCGTGTCATTTGACGATGGCATCATTATCTTGGCAGATCTTGCCATTTCTCAACGCCATGTAGCTCGAAGTATTCATCCAGATGGACGGTGTCGTTTAGGTTCTTCGGTGGCTCCTTGGTTCTGTCGCCCGCTGTCCATTGCACAATGAATCGCAGACTCCTGGGTCCAATCCACTCGTGTCCTAGGATTGCCTCGACCAACCATTCTTGGTCCTCCGGCATGCCAAAATCATAGAAACGCGAGGCTTCTCTACTCGGGAATATGTCCTCGTCATTCGGCTGATGGGGACGCAGCAAAGACACGTGAAACCGTGGATGTATGCGCCGTTTGCGCAACTCGTCGGGCAACGATAGTTCGTAATTCGAGGTCTCAGGATTTGCTGAAATAATCTCGTAGGGCCCAATAAACTTGGGTGCTAACTTCCTTGCCCGTCCTTTGGGCAAGTTAAGGTTTTTCGTGGACAAGTACAGCTGATGTTGTAGTATAATAGTGTAATAACCCGACACGACTCGGGAGCCCGCATTACAAAATATGGCGACACTTATCGGGCGTGGGAAACAGACCCAAATCAGGCAATCCAAAATGAATTCCAGCTGCCAGAATTGAACCAAAAGCCTCTCAATACCCAACGCTTTTATACACCAGGTAATTAACCATTACACCAAATGGACCATAAATGCACATTGTTGTGTCCCAGCTAGGGTAAGGAAACCTTACCCTACCTGGGACCCTGCTAATTCCCAACCTAGGGCAGGCAAGCTGCCCTAGGTCTCGGTTATTGTGTGTTTTAGCTTATTGTTTGTTTTTGTGGTGTTTTAAACCCTAACCAAGCTAACCACACCAACCCTAACCTTCAGAATTCAATATACCTTGGGACCCTAACCTCTCTAACCCTAACCACTAACCACTAACCACTAACCACCCTGACCCTAACCTGGGCCCTGCCGGGCCGGAATAGCGGGTTTTACATATTCATGCATACTGGACTGCAAGTATCAGCCTCTTGGTCTACTTGGATTGACTGTCCTCTTTTCCGGAATAGTACATAATTACTATTCTATAGCTTTTGGTTCGATCCAGCCAGAGAGCTCATCTTTCCTAATTTGGCACCGCTAAAGACTGCTTTCCCACGCCCGAAGAGACTCCCGTTATTTTGTAATGTGGGCCCCCGAGTCGCATCGGGTTATTTCGCAAAGGTACTACAACCACGGGTGACAAGTATACCATGTCGCCCACTGCGTATTCCGAATCGGCGACTCGGCCCTTATTCGCTTGTTCTGCCGCAGCAACACGAGCCTCGATGATTGAGTCGTGAGCAATCGCGATGTTCGCGAGTGCTTTGTCCACAAAGTCTCGCACTCCCGGGTATTCACTGTCCTCGCTGACTACGTTTGTCATCCTAGGCACGTACCCGTAGTTCAATTCAAAAGGTGCGTAACCCGTGGCAGCACTTATGCTGGAATTCAACGCAAATTCTACCATTGGTATATGATAGACCCAGTCGCGTTGGTCGGGGTTCACCACAGACCGGAGTATTTGCGACACGTTGCGAATCGCTCTCTCCGACGCGCCATCCGTCTGAGGATGGAATGATGTCGACATCATTAACTTCGATCCTGTGAGTCGGTGGAGTTCTCTCCAAAATTTCGCAGTAAACTTTGAATCCCTATCTGACACGATGGAGCCAGGTATTCCGTGCAGACGCACGATATCCCTGACGTACAGCCAGGCCACGTCTGAGGACGTGTCGGTCACTTTCATCGGCGTGAGTGATACCATGTTTGTAAGGCGGCAAATAACCACGAGCATGTAGTTATATCCCATGCATTCGGGGAACGGACCCACAAAGTCCATACCCACAGAGTCCCAAGGTCTGCGGGGTATCGGGAGCGAGTGAAGTAATCCCTCTGGCAGGGAGCTTCGTGGCTTCGACATTCGACACGTTCCACAGGTCGCAGAACGCGTCTACGTGTTTCCCGAGTTTGGGCCACCAGTACCACCGCCGCACATACTGGGACGTGCGCATGGCTCCCAGGGGGCCTATCGTCTTGTGGGCCTGGTCGATGACGAGGTCGGTCAATCTCCTGGGCCCTTTCAGCCCAGCAGCCCGTGGTACGCACAGGCACCGCTCGTCCATTACATTTTTCATGTAAATTAACCCTTCCTCGATCTGGAAAGTCGGGTAGTGCGTGGGGTTTGCGATTATCTTCGCAAAGAATGTGTCATCCTTATACCCCGCGCGGACGCCGGGTAAAAATGTGATGTCGCCCTCGATATTCGTTCTCAGCGGCGGGTCCGCCGCCAATGCATCCGACATATCTGAATAAGCACGGATGACCGGGACGGTCAATAGTAAA
>JARGYF010000270.1:0-48692 GCA_029203975.1 Mycena vitilis | reverse complement strand
CCACCCCTCGAGGACGTCATCTTCGCTGGCGATAGACTCCACCGGAACACAGCGCGGCCGGCCTGCAACCCTTTCCCCACGGACGTCTACTTTCTGGGCAACCTCCTGAAAGGACAGTTCCTGTACGTCGGCATGCCTTGGACGACCGGTTCAGTCAGTGGCAGGCCCGTCTTTCCTATGTCCGTTCGTTCTGACCGTCGTGCAGGCCCGCAAACTGCACAAACTCTTGCGTTCCTTCAGTCGCTGGCCGAGGACATGACGCAGGAGGACCCGGCGGCGAGGCCGACCATAGGTGAGGTCGTGTGGCGCTTTGAAGAGCTCCGCCGGGGTCTGAGCTCCTGGCACCTCCGCCAACCGGGCCGCAGGCTCTACCTGCGCCACAAGATCTTGCACCGCGTCCGACACCTCTGCCACGTCCTGCATGGGAGGCCTGCGGCGCCGAAACCCGCTGGCAGAGGCCCCCCACCGGGGCTCACTGAGGATATGAAGGCGTTCTATACGAGAATCCCGGAGGATCATCTGGCATAAGCTCTCACCTGTAGGTAGTACGCGCTACACCGAGACATGTATCACCTCTTGCCCGCCGTAGCTACGAGCGTCAACGAGCCTACCAACATGCACAACTACGTGTGTCGTGCTATGCCCCGCCCGATAAGCGCGTCTGCCGCCCGGCGGGTGACAGAATTCTTGCAAACATCGCTTGAGGACGGCTGAAGATCTTGTAGATGACAGCTTATTGCTTGAGGCTGTTTGAGGATTGCATCAGCAGCTTGAGTGCTCGAGCTTGCGAGCCAGAGTGCTTGCAGCTCAATTGCAGCTTGAAAGCTGAAGGCCTAGACGCTTGCCAGGTGAAGGGAGAGCGGACAATCTTGAAGAGCAGCGAGCCCCTAAGGGCAGAGACTCCGAGGGAGGGAAAAGAAGAGTGATGGCTTGAGGGACAGTGAAGGACATCACCGAGCATACCCCACGCCGTTGCCTGAGGACACGGCGACGTGCAAGATACCTTGCCGCCGAGGCTTGAAGCTGCCGGTACCAAGTCCTGACGCGGTGCCGATGAGGAACGTGAACAGGAGTATGGGAGCGGGGTGTTGGCGGGGTGTACTATAGTTCACAACGGTGTGCAAAATCACATGGAGTTGCAAAATATCGCTTCCACCAGTGGCCACGCGCTGGAAATAGCCCACATGAACTTCTATCCCATGTAAAAAGAATAGCCAGAATGGGCCAAGAACTGAGCGCTATGAGTATGCCGAATCGACTGATCATTTGATGGCGCGATTCGTTGACATCTCAGCAATCAAACTGAGCTCGCACTTTGCAACCCATCGCTCGCTCACTTCTTGGCCAAAGTTCAGAGAAATTTTTTCATCCTCTAATAGCAAAAATGTGTCGGTTCAATTTCCGCGACCTCCGAAGGCAAACGGTCAAAAACTGAGCCCAAGCGTATGACGTTCGGAATGTTGCAGAAATGAAAACCAGATAACTTTAGTGGATTCCAGAAAGTTTTTTTGTCCAAGTCTCAGATTCTGACCTGGCTGTATCATTGTCCACCACGAAAGCTCTGCATGCATATTATCGACCGGATTGGCCTGTGCGACGACGGTTAGCCAGCCAATCAGTAGGATTGATGGTACCCGGAATTTGCCGGGTGCAGACAAGGTAGCGAGAAAAATGAACTCTTAGTAAGACATGGTTGGAGGAAGAGGAGAAACGCTGGTTGAGGTCTATGAAAGCCAACGTAGGGGATCTTGAATGTCTTCCGTCAGAATTTCGGCAATGGTGCCGGCATTCCAACTTTCGGCAAGTTCCGGATGTCCGATAATAGCGAACTTGGAAAGAATAATTTACAGAATGCAAGTCGCAGACTCGCAACTCGACTCACCTGTTCACGATGCTAGAACCAATAAGAGTAAGACAAAGTTTGTGCCTCCATCGGAAACAGCCGGAGCCATCAAATGACTCTGATGCGGCCGGTTTGGCAGCATTTTGTCATGTTCAAGGCCCATTCCTTACAGAATAGGCATCTAACACTTACATACCTTGCAGGTAGGCAGTACAGCACCGATCTGAATTTGAGCACAGAAAAAATCCCAAGACCGACAAAAGTTATCTTGATTTGATTTATGCAACGATCTGAACGTCATACAAGCGAGCCACATTTTGCAACTGTATGTCATTTTGCACCCCGTTGTGAGCTATAGTACAACGGGAGAAAAAGAGGAGGAGGAGCCAAATGGCAAAGGCGCAGACGCCGCTCGAGAACGCGGTGGAAAGAGGGCGACGTGCGAATCCATTACCAACCATCTGTCAACTTGAACCTGACTTGAGCCAAGTCAAGTCTACCAAGTTGCAACTTCGAGGTTGGCCCATGCACGCATCGCTCAGACCATGCTTAGTGCTCTCCATTTGTTAATGTGCAACCATGCTTTTCGGGGCAAATTTCGGTTTTGACCGGCAAGGTAAGGTCGACATTTCTCTCGACATTCCTCTCTTGTTCCTCTCCACTCAATTTATCCCATAAAATTTGAAACATACTACCGCGGACCTGCCCCGAAGCTCGAGGGAGGCAATATAATCGGAGCATTCGACAACGACATCCAACATCGCCGCACGGCACATCTACCTTGTCGTCCCCCTCGCGGCGCAACCAAGCGATACTATGACGTCCCTCTGGCGTCATTCTTGGGTTCTGCTGCGGATGCTCCGACGGTACAACCCCACTTCACGGTAAGGTGATCTTTTCAAACACGGCACGGTAACCTGACCATATACCTCCACGCTTGGCGACAACCTATGCATTTATTCGATTTTAGCGAGGGTTTCTGGTGGCGCGTCTCCAGCTGTGTCTCCACCCGTCTCCACTGTCGTATGCTCTGACGTAGTTTCTTGCAGCGTATAAAGCCACGCGCCTTTTACTCAGTCCCCAAATTCATTCGCATCGCTCAAACTCCTACATATCATGTCCTCTTCTACATATCTCACCGCTATTGCTGTCCTTGAGAATCCCCGACTTATTCCCAAGTCCAAAGTCGTCGTCTTTGATGCCCAGATTTATCTCGGGTCATCGGAACCCGCCATGATTTCATCCCTCCGCTATTTCAGGTGGGCGTACGCTGCTCGGCCTGATCTCGACAATCTCGACACATTCATGCCCGCAATCGTCCTGAATGCGGCGGCATTTTTTCGGAATGATTCGATCGTTCGAGGGAATTCCTCCTCCAAAAGCTCTTTCTGCTCTACAGCGCGATCCCGATTCGCGCGGTCGCGACACCATTTAGCCCGGTCCACTATCGCATTGTGATCAGCAAAACCCATGGAAGTAATGACAGGTTACTTACTCTCGACACTCCACTCCTTCTGCTCCCGCGGGCTCAAGTTTGGGGGGCGGCCTACCGTCCAGAACCAAGGGTCCACAGCGCCACTTTCCCCCATCTTGGGCGCATCCCTGGTGTTTTTGGCGTACAGTTCGTCGTTAATCAGGGGCTGGAGCCTTAGATCTAACAGCCCTAGATTCATCAACGCTCCTCGCGCAAGACGATACTGGTCTGCAGCTACGATTCTGTCGTTCGCCAACGTTCGCAGGAAGTTCTGCGCCCGCGTGTTTGCGGACTGGCCTTTGACCTGCGTGATTTTGAACGCGACATTGAAGTTGAATGTTTTGATGGCGACGCGAACATCCTCCAACGCATCGTGAGCCTGCCCCTCGCGCAACATATACTCCGTTCTCGCGAGAGCCTGCATCCCCAGAGTGATGCGCCGAGTTTCATTGAACGACGACGGCAGAAATAACTGCTGCTTCTCCACGGCAATCGAGCTTTCGGCTCCGATTTCGGATTGCAGCGCCGGGAAGCGTTCATATTGGGAAACGCGCCAGACAGTCATCTCTTTGCGCAGACTGGCTCTGGCTGCTACTGCCTTTCGGTCGTAGATGTTCTCAGCGTCCTCGTAATTTTATGTCTGTCCGATTCAATCAGCAACGAGACCATACAAGGCGTGGATAAACTCACTGCAGCTGCTCAAGACGTAACCCTTTCGAAATGAACTCGGTATCCCCACCACATACAGTTCCCCGCTCCATGCTTTTCTTCAGCTCCGCAGTTATCAGCTTTTCGTAGGCGCCGCGATGCGTTGGCGGTCCTGGCTTGCACATCAGACGACGTGCTAATCAATACGTGCAGGCGCGCCACATACCGTTCTTGAGATTAACCTGATAGGGGCTCCAATATACACCCTTACGGAATTCCCATTTCTTGGGTAGCGCCGTCCATTCTGCGAGAAGCTCGGGGTCGGTGGCTTCCGAGAGCTGCTCGAACACGGGAGATCGCTTGCGCAGTGCTGCGCAGGCCTCGCGATACATTCTAAGTAGCGTTTCTCCTGGTATGCAATCGTCAGCGAGGCTTTGAGCAACGTTCAAAACGACATACCCATCTGAATCACCTTGTCCCAGTTCCACTGTCCGCACCCGTCGTCTAGGATGTCGTGCCGGTGACCGTGGTTGGTTTCCTTCGTGCTCCCGGCGAACTGGTTCAATTCCGCCCACGAACCCTCGATGAGCTCGCCGATGAGAAACGCCAGATATTCCTCGAAATTGGTGGACCACTGCGTTTGGCACTGTGCGATATGGTTGCGGATATGCATCTTCGGCACAGCGCCGGTCAATCGCTTCACAAGGCCGACCAGCGACGGGAACCACGATACAAAGCGTGTCGTGATATTTTTGTAATACTGGCAGTACACGTCGTACGTCAGCACAATCCAACGGTGATCATGCGCGTCGGCGAGCGAATGACCGAGAGCGTAATCTGTGTGTCCGTAACTGAGCCCCAGGCGATGTCAGCTAGAACTAAAGCTAACCAAAAAATGGTACTCACCCTTCGCCTTTCGTTAAATCTACCATTCCCCCTGGCATAAAAAAACCATGCCGAGCGCATTGAACTGCGACAACCCCGCTGATGACCGAGTTCTTGAATTTGGCGATGTTTTGCATGCGAACCGCCTTGAGATCAGAGCAGGTGCATTTCTAAGACCGTCGTCAGCCATGCCGCGTCTTGCGAGAACAAACTCCAGAACGTACATCATCTACGGGACCCTGCTTCTGCAGCTCCTTGACATACGCTTGATATCTTGTGTCTTCAGGGAAGTAGGCGTTGCCCCCGTTCAACGCGACATCGTCGGGATCGTCGACCTTGCGCTTCCGTTGTAGCTTGAAATTCCCATCGGACGATAGGAACAAGGTATACAGATGTCTGCGAGGACACCAGTCAGTAAAACAGGCGATTCAGAGGCTGTGGCTCACCTTTTGTTCTCAGGTGCGCCATCAATCGTTGCCTTGTCGACGTTGAAACCCACCTCCGGACAAGCGGGACAGCGTACAGCCAAAGAATTCGGGCGCCGGTTAGTGATGACCTGGTCGATACCCAAGGCCTGCCCGGACCGGCGTCGCATTGCGAGAAGGCGCCACACTCGGATGACCCGCAGGAACTCCCGGTAGCGATCCTATCCGCTCTGGTCAGCTGAAGTCTTTCGGGCCGCAGCCTCACACACACCTCGACTTGGTTGGGGAAGGCGCCGTTGGTCAATTTTTGCAAGGCGCGGTAGTAGTCCTGGGCGGTCTTCTTCGATGTGAGATTGTGGACATGAAAATTGTGGAGGACGGCGAAGGTGAAGGCGGTTTGGGGCAGGGTAATGGTGGCAGGGAACAAACGCGCGCGAACGAGCTGAATATGATCCTTGGGGTAGTTCCCACAGCGGCAGTACAAGATCCGCGTTTTGTGGATTCCATTCGTGTCCACGATGATCGTCGTCCGACCCGAAGCGTTGAGGGAAGCATGATCACATCGCTTTCCCTCATGACCGAGATGGATTTCGTGCTCCAGATCGAAGAGTTTCGTTCTGACGAACGCAGCGCCATCCCATTTCTCGATGTGGTGGAGGGTCTGCCCGGGGTGCATGCCAACGAGGCACGGCGCGCAGACCATTCTATCCGTCCCGCACTCTGGGCAGCGAAACAGCGCCGTCTGGCCACAGGCACACTTCACGCTCGCGCTCGCCCCAGCGGCGAGTCCAGCGTGCGATTTGGTCCCGAAAATGGCCTCCTCGAAGTCGTCCAGCACGTCCGTGAACATCTTCATCGCTTGCGACATGCCCTGGCTGCTGTCAGAACAGGTTGTAGGGCGAGAGACACGCGCGGACACACCTGCTTGCGTTCCACAGACGGGTTCTCCTCATCGTCATCCTCCTCAATATCCTCCTCCACCGGCGGCATCGGCGGCTCTGGCGCTGCGGCTGCGGTTTTGGCTTTCTTCTTCGGTTTGTCCCCCAAGGCGATCTTTTTCTGTTTCATGCGTTGGGTGGAGGTGACGACCGTGGCCGCTGTCCCCAATTCGTCCTCGGAATCGGAGTCGACCAGCATGGCTCCACTGAATTTGGGCGCCATATTGAAAAGGAGATTCTTCTTTGTCCATCAGCATTTAAACGATGAAGAGCCGCTCGACTACTCACAACGAGTATATATCACACAACGAGCCGATGGATACCACAACGGCCTAACGCAACGATCTGAGCGTCGTAACACGTTAATTCAATGCAGCGGTGAGCCGGGAGGATTTACGCACTGAGGTAATGCGACCAAGGCAGGACTCAAAAAAGCAAAGGACAGCAAATTGAGCGACACAAAGTCAAGCTCAGTGAGCGACACAAAGTCAAGCTCAGAAGAGAGGGAATCAAGTTCCAGCTCTCAGTAGTCGGCAGGGCGCGGTAGACGCGGTAGACGCGGAGGGGCGGGCGTCGAGTGGCGAGGTGGTGGTCGTAAGCAAGCGTTATTGTTAATTGAATTGTTTGGTTCTATTGATGTGTCACAGCGTTACACATCAGCTGACAGTGACTTCCTGGCTTTGACCGTCATGACGGTCTGGCGCTTTGGCCCTCTCGACTTTGGGTCGAGGGCCCTCCTTATGACTATGCGTCTAAGGAAGTTCCCGCTTTGACTGTTGTCTTGGCCCGTGCTCGGCGCTTCCTTGCCGACCAAAATTCCCAGGTAAATGTCCCTCATCTTGACCATTTTTATTTTGCTCAGGCGTCTGGTCTGTTAAGCCATTTTTTCAGAACTCAATAGTCGCTGTAATTTGTTGCCAATGAAATCAACAAATTTTCCGTCATACATGTGAAGTAATTACAAGGCCAGCGGAACCCCGACGACGAATGCTACGTACAACAACAACAAAAAACGCTCATGCATACAACGGAACCCGCACCGCCGGCTCTCCAAGTCTCGCAAGCCAATACTCGATAATCCCTGCTACAACCTCTAACCCCCCTGACCTCGCCTCCGAAAAGTGTTCACGATGATGAACACCGCAACCGTAACACGCATACGGGACGCGTTTGGCGCCCATGGCCCACAGCGACAAATGTGTGAGTCGTTCTGGTACGTGTAAATCGTCCCTCCGACACGCAAAACAAAGTGCTTACCGATAAGCTTAGGGTGCGACGTTTCGTAGGAGAAAGCCCAGACTATCGGTTCATCGACACAATCCAGCTCGTAGTCCATACGGCGGACCGCCACATCCTCCGCCTTCCCAACCTTCAAATCCACCCAGTCCAGCTCTTCCCCGGCGTTTACTTCCACCTCCCAATTCGGGCGCAAATGGGTGTAAACATGGCCCCGACGTTCCTTGTACGGTCTAAGGTTCAGATACCCCTCGGCGGCTTCGAGAGGTGCACGGGCGGCAAGGCGGGAGCTGTAGAGGTGAGCGTATCCACAATTTCGCGCCCAAAATCAACTTACAGTGCACCCAGTTCTTTTTTCCGCTCTTCGTCCGGGAGACTTGCCGCGAACGGATCGAGATTCCAGTGCATCTATGGCGCAGCAATGTATTCCAGCAGAAATAATGAGAATTCATCCACTTACAGTGTAACGGAAGCGACTAAGTCGAGGGCCGAAGTCAAAACTTCAAGAGGAAGATAGCGGACTATTCAGAGAACAAGTGAGGGCTTCACCGAACCCGAGACTCACCTTGTGTAGCGCCAGGACTTGGCTCGGACGCAGAGTCCAAGGTCCGGACACAAAGTCGACGGCAACTGGTGGTGTTCAGGTAACAGGTGAAGGCGAAACTCTGATCAGAGGTAAGTTCCAATAGCACGGAAGGAACAGATGTAGATACAGTGTCGAGCGATCAACAAGCGTGAAATACAAAGTGAAGAGTATCGAAAACGTAAGGATAGAGCTGGAAGATCGTCAGAGCGAGAGGTATGGGAGCGAGGGGAAAAAATTGAAACTTACTATGAGATTCAGCGAAACGAGACTTACCTTGTCTAGCGCCGGGAAATGGCTCGGACGCAGAGTCCAAGTCCGGACGCAAAGTCGACGGCAAGTGGTGTTTGGGTAGCGGGAGAAATATCTGCTCAGAGGTCAGTTCTTTCGCAAGTGCTATACGAACAGATGTACTTACAGCGTCGTGTGCAGGGAATAGTCGAATAATAGCAGGACGGTGCTTGCTTGAAGATAGGTAATAAGGGATTAACACATTCAAGTAGGGAGGGCAAAGAAATCACTCACGAACAAATACCGCTGGTTGGGTCGGTCCAACGCAGGGTTCAGTTACATGTAACGGACGTCGGGAAACGATGAGCCAACTTGAATCGGAACGGCGCGACGCAAAGTTGAAGAAGATCTGTACTTGATCAAGCCAAATCCAGAATTGGGTGAATTCGACTTACCCGTGAGGCAAAGTCGACGGTAGAGGTGCCGAGCCGTGGATCGCACTTTTGCAATGGATCGTGACCGTCTCGCCCGTGTCCCGTTCTCCTTCTCCGGCGATATTCGGCTGTGTCCCCAAATTCATGGGCAGGGCTCGCGCACAGCTCAATAGCAGATCTGGTACGTACTCAATACTCTCCTTTCTCTCAAGTTTACCGAGACCATGGCACACTTAATCAACAGTAACGCACTTAGTTGTACTCAGTTGCACGGCGTAATGCATTCATGCCTCGTTCAAATCCCGTGTGTGTCTAAATCCGTTTCAGGTGGGTCTTCATTGCCCTCTTGTTGAACTTACGACATCTTCGGGATGCTAAGCTCAAATCCCATATTATGACCACGACAACGGTCGGGATCTCACCGTACCGCATCTGTGTTCAACCCGGTCATTCTCATTTTCCTCGAGCTCCTGAACATCCCATCGGCATAAGTAGTTGAAGTTTTCACAGTTAACTTATAGAGCCGCAAAAATGTTCGCAGTTGGTTTCACTTCAATCCCAATTCCCCTGCTGTCCATACAATAGACCAATCGATTTACGAATGTTCATCCAAAATAGTTGAATCGCATATCAATCCCGTGGTACTGAACTTCAATTAACTACGATCATCCTAAGTACAATAAATTCAAATCAAGTATCAATTATCCTCGACCTCGTTCGCGTCGCCATCGTCATCCTCGTCTTCCTCCATGACTTGGCGAGTCCTCTTGAGAGTGCTGGGTCCGGCGATCGAGAATGATGGGTACTCGTTCGATGCTGTAATAATGTTAAACGCGAACTACTGCCCCTAATGACTGAAGCTTACCGCAATTACTGAGCATGTGAACCTCAAACTTGAGTTTCTCCAGGCCAGGGCATTGGCCATCCGTAAGATGCTGCGCGCGGTAGATGACGATAGTCTCCGGACTCAGAGATATTGGTCTTGCCAAACACCCGCGACTCCTGGACGCTCCTAAAGTCGCCAAAATGGGGCGAGTAGCGCACGTAGACAGTGGGCTCGCCTACTGTCGCCAGGGCGTTACTGAAGTCGAAAATCTTGTGTTGGGTGAACTCAAAACGCTCCATATCGGGGACGGTGTCGGACAGCCTGATAGCTTCCTTGTCGGCCTGCGCGCAATTCAGACACATCGAGCAATAGCGCGTGCGACACATACCTCGAAGAACAAGCAGACTTCCACGTCTTTGGATTGTTTCGTGCTGGCCTGTTTGGAAGGAACGGCGGGCGTGAGGTTGTTGGTCGTGCGCTTCGCTTTCTCTGATATCAACCTCACTTAACGTACAGCAACCAGGATTGAATCAAACGACGCACTGCGAGGTGGGGTTTCGATTTCCTTGCCCTTGCCTTTCGTAGGAGACCCCTGGGGCTGAGGGGTTTTGCCGGCAGATCCTGCTCTCGCGCCGTCCGCTTCTGTGGGGCAGTGCCAGCCGGAGTTTCTTGGCGGCTGAAGGGGATTCCTGGCTGGCCGGCGACTCTTGGCTTGCCTTTCGTTTGGTGCCAAGTTGCGTCCCACTACCAATGATGGATGCAGTGGTTGGGAATTTCACTGGCGATGACGACGAGGACGGCGGCGGAGATGAGAATGTCATGAATGACTCTATGAAAGGTTGAGCGTTGAGGGCAGTAGACCCGACCAGATCCTCACCTTGCTCCTCCCAACCCGCCAAATCACGAGCGCGCTCCTCCCATTTGCGACGAAGCCAGGATTGGCGTGAAAGCCAGGATTGACCTAAAACCAGCTTGCTTTGGACAAAAACGAGGAGACCCCCGCGTCCAGTCAGGTCGATAGTGTCGGGGACCGACACATATTCTTCATCGCTCACGACGTAAAAGGAGAAGGTGGCCTTGGACAAATGCACTGGGAGCGGGTAGTGACGGAATCGGAACGCTTGCATGTTGGGCACGCAGAGCATAGCATGATACGGGTTTGTGTCATGCGCGTGGAATATCGCGACGCGGAGGTGGCAGACTACACGCAGATTAAGGAGGGGCATTGCTTTATAAATTGATACGCACCCCGAGTTCCATCCTCCAACGTAGGAAATAGCATTGGGAGACTTTCTTCCGTGGGACAGAGATCTGTGCGAAGCCAGAACGTCAGACACGAACAGCCAGGAAGATGGAAAGTGAACGCTTACTGGTATCGTCATACTCGCCATCGGAGTTGCAGTCGTCACTTTCAATTCGCTGGTTCCATTTGCGATCTGGTTGTGGCAATTCGTCTGTAAGATATGAGCTGATAGAAGGCGTTTGTTAGAAATAACATAAGCTCACCGATGTCGTGCACGACTTCAGGATCCTCAGGTATGTATCCTGTGTCTATGCGCTCCAGAATAACCCTAGCGGTCTCGAGTTCCGAAGCTGTAAGCGCAGATAAGGTTAGTACAGGAAGGGAAGCGCAAAACAAGACACGCACAGATCCACGCAGCAGCAGCGGGGGGCAGGGGAGTGGATGGTCCATCGAAGTAGTACTTCGCTATGGCGCCGTCAAGTTTCTTGAAGTATTTGTTAAGTTTCCGGGCACCGTCGGCTTGGTTCTTGAATTTGTCGCGGAGCGTCAGGAGTTTCTCGACCTGCTCCTTCCCGAGAGAGAATCTTCCGTATTGTGTGGAGCATCTCTGGCCGAGAGCACCACGGTTGGCTGTCAGAGCGTCGGTCGGTCCTGGACAACGCAAGGAATATGTGCCGATTGCGGAGATGAGTCCCTCGCCGTCCTCGAATTGGAAATAATGGCGATGGCCGTAGGGACACCGGGAAAAGGTGAAATGGGATCTGTTGAGAGCCGCAGCTAGCTCCATGAGCATGCCAGCCTCGGCAGAGGGAGGAAGTTTGACTTCCAGATCCTCCAGGCATGTGGGGATCAAAGGCGGGGAGGGGGCGCGAGATGCTGGATCGGTCATGTTGCTGGTACCTAGAGAGCGAATTGGGGTCTTTTTAAGGGAAGGAGCTGCCCAAGCGACGTGGAATGAATCGGTTTGGAGGTCCAAGCGTATTGTTCAGCTTTGGCCGTTGAGAGTTGACAGTCCGTGGAGTTCCTCTCGTGCGGTAGCGCGCGACACATAGTCAAGCGGCCTGGTGGAGAACCATTGTCTAGACGCAGAGTCTGACGCCCGGACACAAAGTCGACGGGACGTGGTCGAGGATGAGGTGAAGGATGCGGATCAATTCGCCCCGGTACAGCCACCATGACACGTGTCGCGCCGGCAATCTCTCTTGTCTCAGACTCTCACCACCGTTATTGTCCATGGCTGACTTTGTGTCGCCATGTCCGCTTCGACTTTGCGTCGGCGGCCGATCTGATTGTGCGTCGCTCCTCGGCAATACCGATCTCCTTGGCCCAAGCGATCGACACAATAACTGCACGCATGCACAATTGGGTCTCATCTTCAAGGATATATAATGCCGGTTCGCATACTCTTGTGGTCTCTTCCCTAATCTAATTCTTTTCCTCTCGTGTTTCACCCTATGCCTCCTACAACTTCTGGTTCAAAGTCGCGTCGGTCGCGGCAACGAGGCGCTATCGCAAATCCAGCTTTGGGCAAGAGAGCTCCGCGTGCTCGTGTAGCGGCGATGATGTGCGCCTGGGAGGCTGCCGGTGCGTTCAACTCCTTCGCCCACATTGTTCCCTTGTACTCAGAGGCTTCCCATTCAGTGCCCGCCGACCAACACGATGATCCAGCGATGATACGTTATCTTGCTGCTGGTATGTTCTTGTTCTCTTGTCGGCAAGTTTGGAGGGTTCATGATATCAACACATTCGTAGCTCAAGAATTCCAGGCCGAATTTGGATACCCCTTCTCCGGCGGCGATGGCTGGGACCCGCACTTCAAACGTATGGCTTTCCACGCCTCAGTCGCCAAGGCCCTCCGTCGCCGGTTCGATCATGACGTCCAGAAGATTGAAGCGGAGATGTCGAAGCCGTGGTACACATGCATTGTTTGCAACCCCTTCTCTGAGGGGGATCCTAGGCGTGAAGATCTTGAATTGAAGCGTACGTATCTCTGTCCAATCTCTACATACGAAGTCTTTATCACCCCCAGCAGTGCGGCAGACCAAACTTTTTCACGAGGGAGCTGACGCCGTAGCAAGGCTGCCCGCTTCCACCAATCCACGCTTTCCGTTGAGTCTGAGGGTTCCGCGTACCCCGAATGGATACTATGACAGTGAGTGCAGTCATAATGTCGTGCCAGCTGCGAGAGCTCAGTATTAATTCGAAGTCGTCTTGCTGCGAGATATGCTCGCGATGCGTTACTGATGACGCGCCTCCGAACAATATTTCTATCTTCTTGTACGCCTACCCGAACGAAATAAACCCCCCCTTTTCTTTCCGATACATGTTGCCAAAGCAAACAATAAAAGTTGATACGCCCCCACTACTGAGGTACAGTTGTTCACCAAGAAGAAGTACATTTATTCGTCAAGAAGAATTCTCGTTGGCTGCTCGCCAATCCGGCGCATCCAGTATTCGATAATCAATCCCACAACCTCCAAGCCGCCTGAGATCACCTCGGAAAAATGCTCACGATGGCGGACTCCGCAACCTCGACAAGCGTACGGGACGCGCTTCGCTCCCATCTCCCACAAGGTGAGATGAGTCAATCGTTCTAGCGCCAATACAATGTTATTAAATAAAGACGCAATGAAGGGACTTACCGATAAGTTTGGGACGCGAGGTTTCGTAGCAAAAGGCCCAGGCAATAGGCTCGCCCACGCAAGTTGACTCGTAACCCAACTGGCGGTCCTCCATAACTTCCGCTTTCCCCACTTTGATGTCTACCCAATCCAACTGGCCCATCGGAACGTTCGGCGCATTGTCGAGGACTTCCCAGTTTGGACGCAGGTGTGTGTAGACGAACCCCTGGTGTTCTTCGTACGGACGGAGGTTTAGATAGGCCTCTGCGGCTTCGATCGGTGCGCGCGCGGCGAGGCGGCAACTGTGGAGGTAAGTACACCCACGGTCCACATTCGAAATACTTACAGCGCGGCCATCATCTTCTTTCGAGTTTCCTCCAGCAAGCTGGCCGCGTAAGGGTCCATGTTGTAAGGCATTCGGTTCAAGAGCGCGCTATGGGTATTCAGAGAAGACAGAAGAACTGAAGAAAAATCACTTACAGTCTCGGGCGCAAACGGTAGTGACGATTGGAATTCACTCGGGCGCAGAGTCCGAGACCCTGACGCAAAGTCAAAGGGAGACAAGTTCAGGCAAGTAAGGAAGTATGAGCAGAAACGAAAAGATACTTACCTGGTAGCGGAAGTTGATTCGGTTTGAGCAGAGTCCAAGATCCCTATGGGTAGTTCGGGAACCAGAAGAAAGGAATAGAAACGAAAAGATACTTACCTGGTAGCGGAAGATGATTCGGTTTGAGCAGAGTCCAAGATCCCTATGGGTAGTTCGGGAACCAGAAGAAAGGAATAGAAATCACTTACAAGCGGGCGCAAAGGGTCGGCGGAGTTCAGATATGCTCGGACGCAAAGTCCGAGACCCTGACGCAAAGTCAAAGGGAGAAAAGTTCAGGTAAGCAACGATTTGTGCGAGGATGAACGGATAGACGATTAACTTACCGTGAAGCGCAAGACAGACAGAGATCGCAGGACAGAACACAAGCTATCTACTGATGTCTAAGATACGGTAGGTACAGAACTCGCCCGCAAACGGTGAGAGGGAGGACGAGCTGGGGCTTACTCAGACGCACATTTCCAGAACTTGATGCACAGTCAAGGCGAGAGGTTCAGGTGAGTGATGAAATCGCGGAAGTGAGATGAAATGAGAAGAAGACTGACTTGCCTCTCGTGCAGTGTCGCAAAAATAAAGGAAAATGCGAATCGTAGTGCCTTGGTTCGCACGTCTGAGGTAGCTCGAGAGGTGGACGGGAAATGATAATGCATATGGGCTGAAGACGATGCTAAATTGACTTGGACACAACCTCTATCAGCTGTGGATTGAAAAAAACGGCTGCTGCTTCTTCGACCGCGCAGGGATGGAGTCGCAATATCAGGCCGCGTCTTATCATGTGATCGTGTTCTGACGCAATAACCCATCAACAAGACACGGCATCTTGTCATCGTCCCTTGCACCACCATCCCTTTCTTTTTGGGACCCCCGGGTGCCGTCACCACCCGGGTGCCATATAACATTTTTCTATTTGGCACCACGGCAAGCCCGGCAAGCCTTGATGGGAGAACGGTTGCCGAGGGCGCGGCGTGCCGAATGGTTCAGAATTCTTTTCCGCACCATTATTGGAAGTAAAGAGGGCGGCCGGGGCGTGTATTCTGTCAAAATTTGGGCATCTAGCCTGAGTCTATCCCCGTTTTGGAGCTAAGCACGGTCCAAATTGCTGCCTTTGTCGTATTCAAGCCACAAAGTGTGAATTTTTGCCCAAACATTGAAGGGCTTACCTCAGGAGTACATGTATGTAGGTGGTCTTAATGACACACCAACTAGCGGTGGAGTTATGCCCAAAATGGTGGAGTGCGGGCTATCCCGCCCCATCCCGTCGCGCGCCATCAGCCGGTGGCATCAAAGATCAGGTTACAGATCACGGGTGCCATATAACACCACCCGGGTGCCAACGGCACCCGGGGGTGCCAAATAGAATTATCCTTCTTTTTGGCTGTCGACTTTGTGTCCAGCCTCGGCTGTCGACTTTGTGTCCGGCTTGCGCTATCTGCCCTTGCTACCGCTGAACTCACTCCTGGGCAATGTAGCGGCGATGGGAAAAGTGCCGCACGATCACCCCATGTGGACGATCGCGTCGCTTTTGTCTTTTGTCTCCTTTGTCTTCAGGTATTGTGTCGCGATCTCATATGGACCGTTTGCGCCACCAATGCCGATTACGAAGGCTTTCGTATCACTTAAAGCCTGGGGGAATTCTTGTTTTCTATACCTAGACTTTCTCAACTCCAAGATGCCCGCTACCACAAACCCAGACCATCCCACCCATGGTAAGCAATCGTTCTTGTTGGCCGCTTCCTCACCCCTCATTCCAATCAGGAGACTCAATCGAACCGGTACCGCTCGAGCGTATGTAATTCTCCTTGTATACAACACCCACCTTTTCACCCGATATTAGGGAATGAGGAACTGGCACTCATGCGGAGCGAGGGCTGGAACCAACAGATCGCCGAAGTGTTGCTCAGTTGGAATTGTAAGTGGCTGTTCCTCATATTGCATTGTCAGGTTGGTAACGCTCCAGCAGATCTTGTACCCAAGTACAATTACCACGCACATCAGAACCAATGCCATCTTGCCTGGCGTTCGCTCAACGATCACGTAACATGGGGGGAAGGGGTGGAGACTGGATGGGGTACGTGCTTCATTTGGCCTGCCCTGACCATCTGTCGAACCGCATCTAGTCACCAACGGTAGAGCTCACCAAGGACGCGATCCAAGTTCTCCTCGACCTCGAGGCACCAAGTAAGCTTTGTTCCCTTCAGATGTTTCACAGGGAGCTCATTAGTCTCGTAGGGCTATCGCCAATACAGCCGACCGCCTCCAAGCCGCCTCCGAAGGCTAGATCTTTCCCGTCGACACGGCCGCGCACCTCCAAGCCTTCTTCCCCCTCCCCGTCGAAGGCGGTATCATCGGCGACCTCCTCCCTCAAGCGGAAGTTGAGCACTGGGCGCTCGTCAGTCCTGGACGAAGGATTTCAGGAGGGTCGACGGGATTCCAAGCGTCCGAAGCTTACCCGCAAGCCTGAAGACGGCGAGGTGATACTGGTGGAGGATTCGGACGAAGAAATAGATGAGCTCTCAGATTCGGAAGAAAAGGCATAATGAATATCGTTTGTATCACATTTATTACATTTTGAGAACGCCAACGTCCGTCAATTACGAACATCTTGCTTGTACTTATGTGAAATCCGCTGTACAATATCTTTGGATTGAATGGCCGATTGAAGATTTTCTGAAAATTCTATTCGCAAAACAGTCTACCCAAGGATAATAACTTCGAATGCAAACATGCACACACAGCTGCGCGTCTTGCCACCGACCACCATGCCACCGAGCACCCAAGAGATCTCCGTCGACTCTGAGTCCGGACCACAACGCCTCGACTATGGGTCGGCGTTCAATGGGGGCAATGCTCCCTCCGCTTATCAGTTTCATGTAGGAGTCGCCCCGCCTATGAATCGTGAGCAAGATTCCTTTTCGACCGGATAGCGCTCACTCTGGATATTCTTTCCTACAGAAAGCAGCACGGGAGGGGGTCAGGAAATGCCCGGTCTGAATCTTACCAAATACAAACAGGAGGATTGTGAGTACATCTTCAGCTTTCATCTGCGCAGCATCTGAAGTCGTACATTTAGTGCCACTCGGGCCCTGGGACGGGTCAGTCGGCGCCGTCATGCGCTTTGACGCGGAGCCCTATTTCGTTACCACAAATGCGCATTATATTCCTGCGCCGCCGCTGAGCGAGAAGCAGAAAGACACGCACGAGCTCTTCGTCCGCGCGGATCTGCGTTTCGGAGAGGACGACCCGACCTTGTGGCCGCAGAACTACAGCGCTCACCGGTGCCATCTGGGAGCCATCCGAAAGAAGCCCTTGGGCGACAAGCGCGAGGTCTCCATTATGTGGTGGAACCCCGGCGCCGATGACTTCCTCACCCCAGATTTGGACAGAACGGCAACGCGAGGCTTGGGCAAGCTAAGGAGCAACCGACTCGCCCAACTCGGAGCCCCAATTGACAAATTGTACGTGTCGTACAAGGACTACATGGCGAAAGGCGCCACTCGAAGTAGTCCTCTTGCCTCAATGGTCCAGCAGTTGCGCCTCGCATTCGAACGCCTGCAATGTTTGCCGTGCCCCTTCCTCCAGATGGTGTCAAATGTCACCGCGGTTCAGCGCTTGTTTCTGGAGAGCGAGGGGATGCTCCGATACCTCGCCGAGTTCAAGCCCTTGATGGATACGCCGTCGGACAGCCCCCCACCGGCTGCTCAGCACTGCGTGGGGGTGTTTACCACCGATCAGGCGATCGCTCAGCAGTTCAAAAGAGCGGGAATCCCTTATTGGTTGCTGAGACCGAGCTGGTACTTCGAAGCCTCCAAGCCGAACATCCTGTCTACCACTACACCGTTGCAGAGCTCGGACGTACTCGAGGTCGCGCCCGCGCCAGACTGTCGGCGCCACAAAACGAAGCCCGACACCGATTCCAAGATCGACTTGATACACAAGCTCACCAGCACCACGGCGTGGTACAAGGACCCTTTTCAGTCGACGGAGCAGGGCCAATCTGTCGCGGTGGACGCGCAGCAGGACTCGCCTTCGAAACGGCACGATCCTTGTGAGTGATAATTTCATTGTATCCCTGCGCATCGATCTCACCGTACTCCTAGACCCCCGACCGTTGACTGCAAGCGCCGCGGGTCCTTCCGGCAGCTCCGGTGGCCCCAGTTCGTCTCCCCTTCGCCCGTCATCTGGCCGCGTCGGTAAGTTCGTACTGTCTCTGCGACGAGGATGACGCTCATGTCGTTTCAGACGCCGGCCCCGCTCGTTCCTCGACTTCTGCGCGCGGGAGCGGGGGGCGCGATAAGTTTGAGCTCCTCGACGTGCCTGAAATGCCGCCCGCCATCGCCTCGTGGAAAACGGCGCTCAGACTGGTGGACGTTACCGTCGAGCGCCCGGCGGCCTCGAAGTCTTCCAGGACCGGATACGTCTTACCAGAGCCGGCACTGGTGGTGTCGTCAGAAGACCCTGCCCGCCGTCAGACGCAGCTCAAACGCTTGAATTTGATCATGGACGCGCTGTTCTACCGACTCGGCGACCACGATGACCCGCGCGAGCTCCTGGGCAGCCAAGAATGGCGCGATGTCTTGCAAGGGCATGTTGCTGCAGGATCGGCGATGGATTCGAGTGGGGGGCAGAGCGACGGGGTGCCGATGGAATCCAGTGGAGGTCGTGGCGGTCGTGGCGTCGGTCGTGGTGGCGGTCGTGGTGGCGGTCGTGGCGGCGGTCGTGGCGGCGGTCGCGGCGGCGGCAGTGGCGGCAGTAGTCGTCGTCGCGGTTATGGAGGAGTGTCGGCGGTTGCCAGACGTGCCGCCGGGATCCAAAACGTGCTCGGTGGCGCATTTCACGCCTGTGGCGTGAGCGACGCGGCCAGCGCGGTGTCGAGCGCCCTGAGTACCGCCCCGCCCATCACGACCGACCGCGCGCAGCAGCTCCTGTGGCTCCTTGCGGAGAGCAACTTCCGCTTTGAGCTGCTTGCGCTCGATCGTCGCGCATCGTCTATGAACCGTGGCGAGCTTTGTCGGGAATGTTTTGCAGGCGGGGTGCTGCTGGGGATGCCCCTTGCGCTTGCGGAAGAGGGCATGGCCTCCCCGTCGCTCGAGATGCGCCATCCCTTCGTCTTGCGCTTGGCACGGCTTATGGGGGCTTGGTATCCGCGCCCTACCTCGTCGTTGATCGCAAAGGCCCAGGATGACAGGGACTGGAGCGCGACGGAGATGGAAAAGCTGGAGGATCATGTTGCCCAGCACTACACGCAGAGCTTTTTCTACTTCTTCGGACGCGCGGCGGTCATTCCTATGCGACTCGTCCCCGCTATGCAATACTGATCATGTAATTTTACCGTACCTACACCACTACTTGTCTTTTACCTGCTATATTGTCTCCATCACTTAGTGTAGTGTAGTGCCCTGCGAGCCCTCATGTAATACTTACGACGAAAACGGGGGAAGAAAAATGTATATTTGCTTGATTCTGTTTTTGGATGTGTGAAGGCTTTTGGTAAAGAGTGCACAACAAATGGCGTGTCCCAATCTCCACCTCGACTACCTCGACTGTGTGTCGGTAGCCCTTACTACCTCGACTGTGTGTCGGTAGCGCTCGACTGTGAGTCGACAGGACGACTGTGCGTCTGTCTGGCTGGCTCACTCAGCTGGCCTTGAAGCGCTGGGGGGCATCGGCAGTGGGTACGATTTCCTCGGTGGTGCGTCTTTTTATCCCCTCATCTCCACATATTCTGACCCACGATACTGCACTATAGGACGCAGCAAGCCTTGGTTTTATTGCCAGCAATTACCGGCTCAAAAAGTCGCCACGACCGTCGAGGCTCAGCGGGCACCGCAGAGACTCGATGGGACTGCTATTCGCAGAGACTCGAGCGTCGTCGCCGAGGCTCAGCGTCGTCGGACAGCGCGTGGATGGACCTGGGCGTCGGTCATTGTTCGAGCTTTGACGGGTGAGATCCAAGCGCATCTGTGACTTATTGATCATCTCTGACTTATTGTCTAGCCACAATAAACGCACCTCGCTTTGACCCCTTCCAAGGCTTAAAGCAAGAGGCGAGCGAGATCGCACTGAAACCCAATGCCCCGAATCCCCACTGCTCGTACTCGCCAATCTGCCTTGGCGCGACGGAGCCCGCCTGTGCCTCTGTCCCGCAGTGGATCACCGTCTCTCGCCAGGAGTTCCGAGCGCGCGCAGCGCCGTTGGTCACCTCCAACGCTATCGATGCGTGGTCGTAGCCCACCCGTACCACCGTCCCCTCCTCGCCGTTGCAGTCCTGCCGTGCCTCCGTCGCCTCCGCACTCTCCCACTCCGGTGTTTTCATCCGCTCGACATGAGAGCCCCGCTGTTCCGCCGACACCACCGCCCACGCCGCCACCGTCTCCAGCCGGAATAGAGGTCGATGTGTCGAACCCGGTAGCAGCGGTCTGCTGGACAGAGGTAAGGCATACTCCTTTTGTTGCTCAAGTACCAACTAACGGAGCTGCAGGACGGGTCAGTACCACTCAGACTCACGGTGTATCCGCGCGCGCCGACTGGGGCCTGAGGCTGGCGGACAACAAAGTCTCGTTGGGCGCGCATTCCTTCGAGATGGCAAACACCGTGCAACGCTTCATCCCGGTTCGTCGAGGAAATCGCCTAACAGGCAAGGGCTGGTGGTCGACCGTAAAATGGGACAGCGCCATTCCCGTCCGCCGGGGCTGTACGATACTTCTGCGTTACTGGGGCGTTTCCGACCTTACTGACTGGGAGGAACATCTTTCGCACCTTACCTGATTTCGTCTGTGTTTCAATTCTGTATTCTGCATACACCGTTCTTTACGCTACCTCATTTGCTATTGACTGTAATTGTCGAGATACCATATGCTATTGTGACTGTACTTCTCGAGATATCAAATTCTTCCGGTATTATTTTGGTATCTGTCGTGGTTCTGCGGCGAGGACTCGACGACCCAACCTACTCCCATTTCCTGCGGCTCCTTGAGCGTGGGTTTTGGCTCGACCCTGGAGGGCGCGTTCTGCGGGGCGGGGGAGAGCTCTGCGGGAACGACTGCGCAGGGCGGCGTGGTCGGCGTGTTCTGCCGGGCGAGGGTCGACGGCCGAGTCCCATTTCCTGCGGCTCCTTGAGCGTGGGTTTTGGCTCGACCGTGGAGGGCGCGTTCTGCGGGGCGGGGGAGAGCTCGGCGGGAAGGACTGCGCAGGGCGGCGTGGTCGGCGCGTTGTACGGGCCGAAGGAGCGCCTGCGGGATACTGCGTTCTTTGCCTTTTTATTTGACGTGTTCGAGTCACGGTACCGCGAAGACGGATCAGATCCCGCCACGTCATCCCACACTTGCCTCTCAGACTCTTTCAAGGACGATGTCGACTTTGGGTCCATCGCAGGTGGATGGATATGAGCTCGACTGTGCGTCGCTCAAACGAATCCGGGACGGGTGGTACGTGGTCAAATGTGGCCCACTTCACGCGCTGACTTCACTTACAGTGCGCCTCGTCGCCCACGCCCACCTTGCAGGAGCTTGAATCTGTTTCGCTCCACCTTCGACGAGGGCTGTGCGCTCCGTTTATTACCTTCTACCCATTCTATTCTACATTTTCCGCCGACTTATTTCATCCACGTACTTGTTACATTGCCCTCAGCCCACCACCGCCCTGTCTTGCTTGCGCTTTCATTTTTACTACACGATTCATGATACTATACAATTCCCACTTACTTATTGTTCGTTTCGGATGGCCAATGCTCCTTGTTCGCCCACTGTTTGATTGTCTTTTCCCAGTGGCGCGGGGGTCAAAGCATATAACAAAGAACGCTTTCTTATAACCCTTCTTTCTAACTTCTTTCTCCTCTCTATTCTTCCACGTATCTACGCTACGCCTCATTACTACTCAATCAATGTCCGACGAGGCCACGAAAGCGCCGTCCGACGGAGCCACGAAAGCGGCGTTCAAACTGGAATTGCAGACGAGGCAGACTTGACAGTCTTAGTCGGGAAGGAAGGCTCACCGGCGCTGCCTGATTGGAACGAGGACATGTCGACGAACGACGTGCGTCGCCTGCTCGTATTGTATGGCAATAAACTTTATGGCGAGTGGCCTGCGCTATTGCTTGAGCTGCGGACTGACTATAAGAACAGAATGGTTATCATATCCCACTCCCGCCGCGATGGACGACATCGTGTTGTCAATGCAAATGGCGCCCGACGGTAAAGGCGACGAGGACGGTGTCTGGGAAACGTTTCGGCCCGCGACCATGGATACCGGGGCCTTGCACGAGCTCTACAAGCGGATTGTCAAGGACCAGAACCCAGAGGAGCCGGCGCGCTTCTCGCAGCTCCCGACAGCGACGACAGCGACGATGACGAGGATTGATACTCCGGGTACGCAGCATCGGGTCCTCGTATGCAAACCTTCGGCTGACGCCAGTTGAGGCCCGTGTGCCGCCTTATTTTAGTTCCTTGCGTCGTATTTTTGCGAGAATATATCGTTGTTTCTGGTGATAGACCGAATTCCCTAAAAAGGCAACTAGCGTGAAGCCACCAGTTTCGACCAGCCTCTCGGCGGGATGCTTTCAACAGGGTATCGGGCAGACGCGTATGGGGCCCAGAAGACTCCCGAGCGGCGCATCAGGCATGGCCTGGTTAGGACTCCAATACGACTTATGCTATCCTATCCTATCCTATCCTCTATGCCACTGACGACCAACGGATAGGATAGGATACTATTCGTATCGTCTGGGAACTCATCCCTGGAACTAGCACGAAACTGGGTGAGTTGCTATCCTATCCTATCATATCCCATCCCATCCTATCCTATCCTATCCTATCCTATCCTATCCTATTTTATCCTATCACCCCCGCGACTCCGTTTGTGACTTTCTTACGCAGATTCACTCGAAACATGATTTACATTGCTCGTGGATTACTTAGGTAGAACATGAGTTAGGATTACACAATTTGACGTGGAAAAAAAATCCTATCCTCCACAAAGTTCGGAAAGGATTAATCCTATTACTGTCAGGTATTGATACGAAGTCCATTTATCCTTGCAAGTTATGTATCGCTTTTGCGGACTCGCCGCTTGACAGAACTGTACTTGCGAATGGCGATCCAGATTGCTTTCTACCTCCATCCTCAAGGCCTCTGAGACCCCCGAGTTGCTGCCGTATGCTTTTGAGTGATAACCCTGCATCGTTACCAAGCCGTTGATGAGTCCCCGTTGACGTGCGTCTTTTTTTTTATACCCTTTCACCACCCGTCTCGATCCACCGGAGTCCCGACTCGAGAAATCCAAATCACGCATGTTCGACCCGGGCTTCGACATCCAATTCTACGCCTTTGGCATCGTTACCCGATGGGATGATTGGGCCGGGCAGAATTATTCTTTAAATCCAGATCAGGCCGGAGATCCGGAACGTCGGTTCCCGGTAAGGTTTCGGCGTTTTCCAGGTTTTCCTCGATCTTACATCCATATCTTATCTCGATTCTCGACTCTTCTCGGAATTTGCCGGTGATGTGCATCACATCCCCCTTAAGTGCACGTGCGTTTAGCTTCCGCTGCCAGCTCATTACTTTCATCGCGTAGTCCATCCAATGAGCCGTTCTTTTTCGTCTGTTCGTGCTTATATCGAATATAATCGGTGAAACTTACGCGCACTTAGAGTATCCACCATCGGTCGCGTCGTGTTAAGAGGAACTTGATCTTTTTGGATGTCGAAGCCCGGGTCGCAGATGGAGATGACGATGATGAGGTGTCGCAAGACGAGGAAGAGCTAGGTGTGTACCGTAGTTGCATCATTGTCTCTTGCCTTGATCTCTGCTTTAGATTTCATTGACAAACGCGCGTTGGCCGACGATCCGGAGGACCGACGTCCCAGATACCTTTCGCTGATGGACGATGCTAGTCCATGTCCGGAAGCTCAGGCCGAAGCAATCATTGCTCGACACAGGGCACTTGTTCAACGGCGACTTCAAGAACTGCTTACTTTGTCCGACTCTGTTGGCTTAATCGCGTACCAACGTTCGCTGGGCATATTCGACCGCCAGGTTGGGGACGAATTGGTGCCCAGAGATACTATCATTTGGCGCCTTCACGTTCAGGTATGTCCGCGGTGTCTGTTTTTCGACTACTTGCTTAACGATTCGAAGCGCGGGCACGAAGACGACGTTGTCCGCACCTGTATGCGCATGGTTTTCGACGGCATTTATTCAAACACCGTCAAGTCCGTGCTTTCCCCGTGCTCCACTACAGGATCAGTGTACGTCGAGACATGCGATTGTA
Source organism: Mycena vitilis (assembly GCA_029203975.1). Classification (NCBI taxonomy): domain Eukaryota; kingdom Fungi; phylum Basidiomycota; class Agaricomycetes; order Agaricales; family Mycenaceae; genus Mycena; species Mycena vitilis. The sequence goes on along the minus strand of JARGYF010000270.1, from coordinate 24,438 downwards.
GGACCGTGATTCATATTCAAGAACATGTCGCCTTCGTTTATCGGAGTTACCATCCGTATCAAATACCCGCCGAGGAGTACAAGGATTTGTTGTCGAGCAAGGATCCGAAGCTCTTGGCATCAGGTACCTGGGGTCGCGTCAAACGCAAAGGTCCTTACAATGGCGACCTCGTATGGATACACTCGGCTTCTGAATACAAGTGTACTTACGACGTATGGATGATCCCACGCGCTTTTACCAGCCATGACGATCATGATGGACTCCCCCCCCCTACAACCTATTACCTTTTGAACGGAAAATCGAGCCCTTGGGCAAAAGAACTGTTTTTTTTCGAACTCTTGGTCCAGACAGACGTACCCCTACATGCGATCGTCGACGACCAGGCATGCCCGACCATCGACGAGCTTCGTGAATTTCAATCCACTCACGCGGCTCAATCTGGCCTGCCACAATGCTCGTCTTTAACGTCCGCGGTCAACTCTTCGGCCAGCTCTTTACTTCTCCAGTGTTCTGCTGGTTGCGGGGATATCGTGCGGGTTTTGCAAGGATCCTCATCGGGTCTCACTGGAACCATTGTGGAAGAACCATCTCAGTCCTCTGTACTTATACAAATCGACGCGCTTTCCCCTTCTCCTGTCAGCTTCCTCCGCTCCGACATCTGTGTCGATTTTCATATCGGTTCTTTTGTACACATCGACTGGGGCGACCACAAAGGCCTTCTAGGATGGGTCGTAGACATCAACTGGGGTACCCGTCGTGCAACCGTCCACATCCATCATTACATGCCTTTCACTGATCTTGCTCGAGATGTCGCAATATCTGATAACATTGTCCCGACACAGGTACCTCCATATCGCTCTAAAACGATGCCTTCTCTCATAATTAATCCCAGTACATTGTTGATTGCTGTTCATTGCGCATTGCTTCTTTGTTTCCTACCATGAAGGCCGAGCCCAAATCGAAACGGATCGACATTCCGCGTGCAGCCTTCCAGCAGTTTGTTAACAAAGAAGTCCGAATCGTTAAAGGTCCCCTTCGAGGCATATACGGGATCATCAAATCAACTGAACTCATGCGCAACGAGATTGAACCTTACTTGAGGTTCAATGTATTTACGGATGGTCGTTCCGTCAACAACCTCGTCGCCTGCAGGCCGGACGAACTGTTGGAGCGCCAGTAAGTTTTGATTTCCCTTACCTTTCCCCGCGCTTATTCTTTTACAAGCACTGCTCTGCCGCTCCTCGAGTACATGACGACTCCCCACAACGTTCGAACGGCACTCCGTTCTGAACGAGAGCGGCTGTGGGCATCGGACATCAACAACGGTTTGACCGAACAGGGATTTCTTCAAACCGTTGACCTTAGCGACACTTGGGCGGAAATTTGGCCTACACAGGCCGAATTGCGAGACCTACCAACTGTGGCGGATCATGCACCTGCACCACGCCAGATTGTAAAACGGCCGAAAAAAGCGACTGTATACGACGCCGCAAGGGATAACCTCAGGCACGGTTGCCCGGGAGGCGTTTTACCTGGTTCATGGCTTACACAACAACGGCTTAAAGGCCTTATGTTTGACGTCGTAATCAGAAACGCTAGCAATGCGTATAGTGGCCGGTACGACAATCACGTTGGAGTCCTTACCGTCCCCAACAAACTGATAACCATGGGTAATCGTAACAATTCGTTGGAGGTGTCCATCGGGAGAACTATGGCGACTCGGCGCAGCTTCAAGCTGTGGCACATATTCCCTCTCACGACAACGCAGTTCGAGGGGTATGTTGATGCCAAGGATGCCTTATCGGTGTTAGATGCGCCGGGTACCCACGTCGTCATCATAGGACCCGCCGTAGGCGATTCGACCGACCACGTCGGGAAAATGGGGACTGTAGGATTCGGTCGTATGGTTCAGTTGCCCCAGGGCGTGTTTGAGTTCGAGGAGAAAAACTTGTGCCGATCGGACCCATTACCTCATGACCCGAGACTGGCTTGTTTTCAGCGAACAATTTGATACAGAATGCTTTTGTGACAAAATAATCCTCTTCTCCAAACAATATATTGTTGCGTGCTGGACGGTAAAAGCGCCTTTCCTGAGTCTCATCCGATGGCCAGTGGGGGAGCGCCGGAGCGTCTACGTCGAAGAAACGGAAGAGCGAGCCTCACGTACTCGTATCGTCTCCCTCTCTATTCCGTTCAATGACTCTCGTTCTGCTCTTACCTTCCCCCCGTACCATCTGGGGCCGGTTATCATTGATTCGAACCTTTCTCCTTTCTCACCTTTTACACCTATCCGTGTTTCACTCCCTATGCTGAACTTGCTAAACAGCGATTACAGTTCGTCCATTTCCACGCCGCCATCTCTCTCTCTCAGATGCTTGCCGACTATTGCCCAACAGTTCGCATTCCGTCCTCTACAGTGGGTGCTCACGATCTTTTGCGGTTCGTTCCTTAGGCCTTCCGTGCGTAGAGCTTGGATCGATATCTGTCTAACATCACTTTGCCCCTGTAGCGCCACATATACCATCGCAGTTATGGTTCCTTGGTGCAATTAAATGTGATTGGCCTTCCCAAATCTGGGCGCTGGAAGCGGCAGGGTGCTGTGTACCGATTACTCGTCCCAGCGACGCGGCACCTCTGACTCGCAGTTGTACGTAGCCAAATGATAATGATGTAAACAGTTCTGCCTTCTGAAAACTATTGGTGCACCATCAGCATATTTAAATGTGAGAAGCTGCTCAGCTTAAAGGCTATCTGGCAAGAGTTGCATGTTGAGTTCGCGGACGCAGTGGCTGTGCCTGTGCGGCGATGAACACCACTGGGGTCCAGGTGATACCCCAAAACAATTCTTCTAGATATACCCTGCTTGGAACCGTATCAGTGGCCCCCAAAACCTCCTGTCAAAGAATCAGTCTCAACTAATTGGGTCATTGCTGTCGCCGCGCCGCGGCGAAACGAGACACTTGGCCGCGTAGGGCCGCACATCTTTTGTACGACTTGTTTCCTTTCAAACATCGCACTTTGCGCGTTCTTGCTGCCATATCATTGACTATCTCAAATTCTGGGGCCGGAAACAGCTGAAAGGGTGCTCTGGAACGATTACTTGTCCGAGGTACGCGGCACCTCTTGCTTGTAGCTGAACATACCCAAATCATGATGTTGGAGACATATCTCCCTCTGAAATCTCTGTATGTAACATCAGCATATTGAAAGTGAGAGGCTCCCGGGCTCAAAAGTTATCTGGAAGAAAGTGCATGTTGCATTGGCACACAGTGGCTGTGCTAGGCAGTGTTGAACACAAGCGAACGAGGGTGGACGTCCCGGAATAATATTCTTGGATGTGGTCTGTTTCGGATGAGATCAGTGGTCCCCACAGTGCACCGTCAAGGAAATCTGGGGCAGTTGTTGGTTGTTATCGGCGCGACGCGGCGCCGCGAGACAATTGGCCGCGTCGGGCCGCGCGTCTTTTGTATGTCTTGTTTCCTTTTGTCCATTACAGTCATAAGTCCTTGGTGCAATGGCACTGCCTTTCCCGATTTTTGGCGCTGGAAACGGCCGATAGGGTGCCGTGTAACGATTACTTGTCCGAGCGGCACGGCACCTCCCTACTCGTGGTTGTACATACCCAAATGATAATGTTGTGAACAGCTCTACCGTCTAAAAAACATTTTGTGCACCATCAGCATATTGAGATTGAGAACTGCCTAGCTTAAAGGCTATCTGGAAGAAAGTCGCATGTTGCATTCGCGGACACAGTGGCTGTGTTAGGCAGCGTTGAACCCTGGCGAACAGTGGTGGACATCCCAAATTGATCTTCTTGGACACGGCCTAGTTCGAATTAGTTCAATGGTCCCGATAGTATCTCATGAACTATGTCCTTGGTTGTTATCGGCGCGACGCGCGCGACACCGCCTCAGTCTGGGGAGCTGCACCCGAATAAGCCATATTTCCAACTCACAGGGTTGACTTTGGAGATTTCACACATGGAAGGTTTGACGGCAGTGAGTTGCCGACCGCGACGCTCAGGCATCCGGATGAACAACAGTGGGTGGCAGATTTACTTCCTACTGTGATTTCCACTGCGAGCGCGCCAGTTAAGAAGCATGCTGAGGATGTTTTCCCAGAATGAGACGCCGGCGAGTATACTGATCCTGGGATGTATGAAATGCAGCTGTTGTGGTACATACTACATACTCTTGAGTGTGAGCCGCGTCACTGCTGCGTTCACTGCCGTCGGTGGCCGCGTCGAAAAGGATAAGGGCCGCGTCCGTGACGAGACGCGCCGCGTCCAAGCGCGAACAGGCCGCGTCCCATTCGAAGCGCGCCGCGTCCCAGCCCTTGGACTGCCGTGGACGGCCGCGTGTCGCGGCGGTATGGCCGCGTCATTCGTAGGACGCGGCCAAGTGGTAACCACTTTGCCGCGTACCGCCGCGTCACTACCGCGTCACCGCCGCTTCAGCGCCGCGTCTACCCAACTCTGAATAGCAGTAATATCACTGTCCCCTCGGGTACTGACAACAATTCATTGGCCCTATGGGGGCTCTACAACGCGTGATTGGCACTGTTCAAAATTTGAACGGCCGCGTCACGGCCGCGTACCTGCCGCGTTACGGCCGCGTCACCTCGGACGCGGCATTTATCCTGGCCCCGCGTCAGTGCTCGGCAGTCGCACGGCAGTCGCGGCATTTTCACCCGCAGCGGATGATCCCTACACCGCCACTGATGCGGTCCAGCCGCTCATCCGCTTCAACCACTATTGTCCGTTTACGGCCAATACTGGGTCTAGCAAACAGATTCTGGGTCTCGTTCAAATCACAATATACGAGGCTCTCTGGGACATTTTTGTGGTTTATTATTGACCAATTTCGAGGGCGGCGCTCAAGTTTGAATGACCACTCAGAATGTACAGATAAACTACCAAGAAATACAGACAACTATTTGCTTTGAACGAATGTACATAGAGCAAGACGCAGTCTTAGAGTTACATGTATACTCTATAGAACCTTTAACGTGCGCGTGAAGCAAATGAAAGAAAACTCACTGGATTACGGGCCAGTTCAACCGCCACAAGTAATACTCGACAACCTCGGTAATTCCACTCCGCCCCCCGCAGCTTGCAAAATCGAAAATCTCCCAATGATTGGACGTACAGAAGTCGCATTCAGAGGGGGGAATCCACGCGCCCTCTAGTTTGAAGTGGAGGTGGATGAGGGCTTCTGTTTAACAGATGGTTAGCTCTCAGGCAAAGACATAGCGCGCAACTTACCAAATTTCGCCGCCTCGGGCACCTCCCAGTAGCAATACCATTCCTGGATCTGCCCCTTGCACTTCCTCGCCCATTCACCCCTGCGCCTCGGCGGTCTATTCGACCGTCCGATTTTCACCTTCCTCTTGTCCGCTCGAGCTTGAGCGCGTCGCGCCCGTCGATTCGGCTGATGCGCCGGAATTTCAAACATGTAGAGCTTCCCCGGCTTGTCGAATCCGGACGCAGGGGCGCGAATGGCCGCCTCGAGCGCGGGGTGCAGCGCCATGGCTGGAGAAATTGAGTTTGAAGGATCAAGATGAATTGTACATACCGGGCAGTAAGTGCAAACTGTGAGACTTCAGACAAGCCCTTTGCGAGGGTAGGATTGAAACGAACTGACCAGTAGAGGCGGGTTCCTCAACGAAGTCCACTGCAATACAATGTTGCAAGTAAGACCAGCAACAGAGCGGCAAGTCGATGGGTCAGGAGCAAAGTCGGGGAAGTACAGAGAGACGAAGGGAGAAAGGCGGAAGTGATAACTTGCTGCTTGCTTGAAAAAAGGTGCAGAAACCAAGACGAGAATCCAGCGTAGACTTCCCGAGGATGAGAATGAATAATCACTCGCTCATATCGCTGGAACTTGCGTGACAGAGCGATGTTGAGCACAGAAACGATTGAGAGCGTCCAGTTATGTTTGAGCTAGCAAGGTGCACTTTTGTTAGAGGTTTGAATGATTTTGACGCGTTTAGCCGTTATTCAGAGCAACGCAGTTGAGTCGTTGACCAGAGCATAGACTGCGCAGTGTTGGGCGAAGCAGCAGCATGGCGCAGATGTGCGGCGTTGACGAGTTGAGTACGCTGGACGCCAAAGTGTACTTGGGCGTGTTGGGTTCAGATGGATGGGGTTGACAGCAAGAAACGTGCCAGATGATTGGTGGGAATGGGTATGCAAGAAGCCAAAGTGTACTTTGGCTTGTTGCGTTCAGACGGTGGAGGATGGCGGAGGAGGACAAGGGACGATCGCAGCGGATTATCCGAACTTCTTTCCAGCTATCTCCCGAACTCTCAAGATCCCAAGGGTAACCCAAGATCTAATAGAATTGTCATCCCCCCGACAGCGAATGGTGCGCACCCTCCCCCAATCTCAGGATCCATCCTGAGTGGGCGCCCGTTCGACTTGGGCTTTTGGGCATGAAGGTATTTTCCAGAGGCTTTTTCTCCATGATACTGAGCCAACTTGAAGCTGAAGTCCATCCTCCTTTCTGTCGTGATATCCCCCGAATTTCCAAGGCATGCCAAAGTAAGATTGCGCCCTCATTCACACCCCTTCAGCCCAGAAGGCGCCGGCGCACACCCGCCACCAATCGGTCCAATCCAACGAATTCAGCGGGCGTTCGACCTCGGGCCAGGGGAATAGATGGCAGGATTTGCGGCCTACTAAATATTTCTTCTTCCTTTTGATGCGGTCTTTTCCATGGAGGGGCAACGCTGGGCAATGTCGGCCAAGTGGTGTTTTTCCCCCACGATTTCTGCTCCACCGTGCACGCCAGCATTCACATCTGTCGATTATGGACGATGGTTGGATGCGTGGGCAAAATGCTGGCGGAGGTGCTTGGGATAGACTGCGGCCAAAAAAAAACTGACCTTTGCGTGCAGGACTCTCGCTCACGCTGGACAAAAAGGAGAATGATTGCACACATTGCATTCCATTTTGTCGAGGAACGTTCAGATTCCTACTATACTCGCAGCTGTAGTCCAGTTATGTCTCCCGCTTGTTTCAGTTCGCCTAGAAAAGGTTTTGGGCTCCACGTACCTATCAGCCCACTGCCTTCCTTCTGTTTTCCGTGTGCGCGATCGGGAATCTCATGGAATGATCATGGAATGTGGCGATGACTCGGATGATACTGGGATGATCAAGGGATGATACCGCTGAAAAAATACCTGGAGAGGTGGCCACGAGTCCAATGGCGAGGTAGCTTTGCGTATTGGGTTAGTCAAATCCAGAGAGAGAGCAAAGGAAAAGGGAAGCCAGGGTCTCGTGGTCGTGGCGACGTGGTCTGGGATCGCGACCGGCGTTGTTTGGTAGATGCTTGGTACTCTTTGGCCTTATGTACTTCGGGGATAAGCGGGCCGACCACGCTCTACCACCATCCACCGCCGTCCAGGCAGTCAGCCTCTACCTCGGCGGCGCCTGTCATTGAGAGTTGCTACTTATTGAACCTCAACTCGTGATTCTACTACCAGAAGAACATGGCACTGAAGTCCACCAAAATTCGTCGGAATCGGAGGACCTGGACGCCTTGAGGACGCCATGCAGAAATTCAAACGCCATTTCTCAGTGCGTGCCGCTGAACATGCAGCCCAACGCAATTCTGATATCAATACAGTTCGACTCAAAAACGACAAAGCTAGGAAACTCCGTTGCCTGATAAAATCTTGAGTATGACGGCGACTCGGAGATCTGTATCCGCCGCGCTATCAATTCGTAAGTAAATCCTCAATCAAGGACACCTTCTTTTCGTTCCAGATCCCGGGCGCAGATAACGAATCATGTGAGATATTGACCCACTATACAGAACCTTGTTCCACAGCTTTCGTTGGTTGCCGTCTCACCGCAATCCGCCTCGTGTTCTTTGCAGCCAATCCCCCGCCTCTGGATCCTTCGCTCCTCGTCGAGAAATGAGTGGCTATCTCCCCTTTTGGCACTAGTATTCGGGGATACCCGGGCACTCATATATAGTGCATCGGCTTTCCACAGTGTGGTCACGATATCCAACGCAGTCCCTTTCCCCTGTGTCAATGCGCCTCTCGCTTCCGGGCTGGCACTGCTCGAGCCGATCCAGGTGACAGAATATCAGCAAAGTTGCCCAGTCCTCACCTCATGTCCCCCGCAGATGGTCCATAAATCCAACGACGATCTTCAATGTCTCGCGGAGTCCGTGCTCACGATCCGAGGCGTCAGGCGTCCCCGTCAAGGGAGCCTTTCCTCATAGATCACTGTATTGAATCTAAGTCAGAAGTAGATTAGGGCCCAAAGTCGACGCATCTGATGTTGAAATCGGCAAACTGTACTCAGTTCTCATATTCGATGGATATGTGAAAGGTCTAACGGCACAGCCGGGGACCATCCCTTCCGTCATCGGCATCGGAAAAGATGGGGCCTTCGCACAGTACATGATCACTGACGCGGCTGCCCTCGTTCCGGTGGGGAGACCACTCCCATTCGTACTATTGTATCGCTCAACTCATGCATCCTCCATACTTAGCCGGACGGTGTTCCCGCCGAGGTAGCTGCAATTGCATCGGACGCAGGGGTAACCGCTTACAACGCTGTTCAAAACGCGGCAAAGGTTCTCTACTTTCTTCATCAGTATAATGCCTTGGTGGGACTGAATAATTAATTGATAGGTCAAAAAGGGCGACAAGGTGCTGATTTTTGGTATCGGTGGGCTCGGGCATATGGCCGTTCAGTATGCGAAATACTTCGGCGTCAACCGGTAAAACTTCTTTTGCTATTCTCAGCTTCCCAACCTCAATCGGGTTCCCAGTGTATGCCTGCGACTTCAAGCCTGCACAGCGGATTCTCCAATTGGAGCGGCAATTGGCGCAGGTGTGATACAATTTACCACGCGATTCGATTCGGCTGCATCCACATCCTGACCACCCATAGACAGGGACTCAAAGAACTTCTGATAGCAGCGGCCGGCATCTTTCGCCCCCAGAGTGTTGCAAAGAAAAACACTGGAAAATCTCAAGATCGAGTCGGATCTCATACAGCTTCAGCGTCTCAAAGACGGTGAAATGGAGACGGTAGCCACAATAAGTTGTCCCGGACGGCTGAAGTTTTGATGCTTGCTGATATTTTTTAGCTACGAGAGGGGAAGAGTGCCGCTGAACGCCTGCTCGAAACTAAGAAGAATTCGAAGCGCTCACGGCAGAGTTTGCCAGGGAGCGTAAAATGGGGACTGAGATGCGAACAGTGTGTGCGTTCTACCTTCATTCACTCCCTCTGATACTCTGTAAGGCGCTTGAGGAGCGCTACCTTTCGATACGAACCGTGGAATCGGAGCTCGAGGAGAAACGGCGGACGTACGATCGGGACCTTCAAGATCTGACAACCCAGCGGGAAGTGAGCACGCATGCTTACCCTTTACCAGTTACAATTGAAGCGGAGCTAGGCGGGGGATTCGAAACGGGGCGGGTACGAGCGTACACTGGGGGACGTTCAAGGGCGATACGCCGCCGCATTGGCGGAGAAGGATGCGTTGCAGGTTCGTGATCCTGTTCCAAGATTTCCTACATGACATCGCTGTGTCTGAGACTCATTCGGTACCAGGGCTAGGATTATTTGGCCGCGTCGGCCGATCAGCGCCGCGTCGCGGCCGCGTTACATGGTAGCACCGCCGCGTCCCAAAACCACATCGCCGCGTCGCAGCACCATACCGCCGCGCCGCCATAGACGCGGCGATTTATCCTGGCCCTCGGTACCATCATCTGACATTCTGATGGTCCCTGGTAGGTTCCTTATACACCACAAAAGGTGTTCTGAGCTTGGATCCGTACATCCTACGGTTCAACAACGAACAACGGGACGCCAGGAAACAGCGGTATGCTCGACACTGCATTCGAGGACGTGTTGATTTCAACTTCTCCAGAGCGATACAATTATGATGCTAGCCAAGGCGTTCAATTACAGCACGATCCCTGTTTCCCGGTACGCCCTTCACACAATGCGCTCAGTCTAATTCGACGTCTTGACGTATATCTATCCAGCTTTTTGAATGAGTTTGGGTGAGTTATGCAGTTCAACTATCGAACGGACGGTAATTATACTGGTTTACGTTCCACTCAATGCCGTCGTTCTATTCCTGGGAAAAGGTGCGATGGTTTCTCCTTCAACTTCACCGTCGTAGCCTCACGCGATCACCATCCGCCTGCAGGAAGCCTGGACCTCCCGAATCCCAATGCATGTCAGGTAATTTTTCTCGTCCACCTTCCGCCTCCGAAGTTGATGTCTCCTACAGGTTCAAGCGCAAATGACGCAGGTCGTGGAGCTTTGGCTCCCCACACCGTTGACGTCCGACTCCAATCAAATGTTCGCGCAGTGGTGCTGGAGCACCCAGATCTTCCAGTCCATGACCATGGTGTCGCAGATCGCGTGATACAGACGCGGCGCGGGCCAGGGCGAAAACAATCTCGGAGCCTTGGTTTGACAGCTCAATGATATCTGGCAGGGAGTCAGCTGGAGCAGCATCGAGTACTCCGGGAGGTGGAAAGTTCTACAGTACGGACTGACGTCGACGTTTTCGCCGCTCACGATTTACCCGTTCTAGACACCGAATAATCAAACACTGGAGGTTATCGTTACGTCCGATCGGTGGGAGGCCGTCGAAGGGTCTGCGCAGCTGACTTGGTACGACTGGAACGGGAACGCGCTTAACACGAGCACCCACGATTTCGCCTTCCCGACGCTCAACAATTCATTAATATCCTGCACTCTGGGGTTGTATTCCATTCTCCCAGCCGGGCATAACGCGACGGACGTTTGGATGCTTCTCAATCTCACGGCGCAGGTGGACAACAAGACCGTTACCAATGAGCAATACGTGCGTGCTATTGCTGACGTCGTCCCCATCTCCCTTTGCTCAACCGTTTCACAGTTCACCCCCGTCTCGCTCGCCGACGTCCCCCTCGTTAAGCCCCTAAATTCATCGACAGCACTGGGTTACCTTCCAACGGCTTCTACTTGATTCCTGGAATCGACCGTACCTGTGCGTTTACCTTTTCTACTTGTTTCCCTCTTCCTGATGTTCGAGTCGCGGGTGAACAGTGAAGTTCGTTGTGAACACCGAATTGTCTACGAATCTCAATCCTGATCCTGCAGACTTCGTGGTGCGATCTCTTTGGAATAATAGGCATGCGTCGTAACTGCGAAGGTTGAGTGAGAGGATCCGAGTCAGATACATGTATATGTCTCCCCGCTTGTATTATAATAGTCAGATACAGAGAATTCAAGATACTGCGATGTTTCTAAAATAAAGTAGCCACTATCCATCAGGAAAAGAGTCGACGAAGCTCCACGAGTGTTGAACGCACCTTGAGCCTGTTGCGAATCTTGTCTTGTGGTCCATAAGAAAACGGCCCTCGGGAAGTTCCGAAATTTTGGGGCACGACTCTGTTTGTAGTAGAAACATCAGAATAACCGGCGGCGTCACCGCGAAGTCCAGAAAACGCTTTGCCAGATCTCGGTACAAAGAACATGGCGCTTTCAATACAAATCTGATCTTACTCTACACGCTGGCACGCCGTCAATTGTCATCCATATTGAGCACAGCCGTGTGTGGACTCACTTGATCCAGACTACTGAGCCCCCGTGGCCTCAACGGTGTGGTCCCATAACTTTTTAACGGTGTTCGGATCGGCGGCCGTGTAGCCAATATCATCTCCCTTCGCGCCACGCCGCGTGAAGCCTGGTTTCGAATCGAACAACCCCAACAAGCTGGTACTCTACGCATGTCTGTGGAGAATTCGAACATCAACTGAGACGGCCCGCTAAGTCAATAGGATGAAGTACTTACTTCGGGGGTAACGGTGAACGGATACGATGCCAAGGAAATGAGGGGAGAGAGCGGCTTGAGAGCCCAGTGTTTGGGCAGCATCATCGGGGTGCGTACCAAGCCCGGCAATGCGTGTGTAAACTGAATGCTGGGATTGTCGGCGGAAAACTTCTAGTTATAGTTGATCAGATCGATCAGAGGACAAAGTCCGGGTGTAACGGAAGGAAGCGCAAGCGCACCTCCATCGCGAGATCAGTGTAGGTCGCCGGCGCCATGGCGAGTGCTGTGTATCGCTTCTTTAACCCGAGGTCGTCGAGGTCAATTTTGCCGTCCGTTCCGGCTCCAAGTACAGAATAGACCTTCGCGTCCTCCGAGGCTTCGGACGCGTTGTGCAGGAGTGGCATGACATCGTAGATAAACTTCCACCGCGCGTAGCAGAGAAGTGCCAATTTTTTTGTCGATCCCTCGGGGGTCTCGTCGCGCCCAGCGATGATGGTAAAGAATCCAGGAGAGAGAACGAGCAAGTTAAGCTTCGGAAGCCGGGCAAGGAGTGATGCCACAGTGGTAGTCGCAACGTTCTTCATCGGCGTGGCGTCGCATCCAACAAATTCGTATGTCCCCTTTGAACTAGAAGGGGGGCAACGATGAGATGGTCGCGCGAGCAGCTTCCTGATTGCGTCCGGCGAGGATGACATGCGATTCGCCTTTTGTATAGTGCGCGAATCGACTGGCCATTGCCTGGCCAATTCCCGAGCCCCCCCCCCCCCCCCCCCCCAAGGAAGAGAGCTACAGGTTTCAGGGACTTGGGGACAAAGTATGCATTGCTTTTCAGAACTTGAGCTAGAGGTGGCATTTTGGCGCGCGGTGATGGTGGAAGTCGTGCGCAAGATGTGACGACACGACGGATCGGAGCGGCCCGGATGAGATAACCAAGCAGAACCAAACTCCACCAGAACTGACTGGCCGGGCGAGGAATGGAGATTCATAGCCAGTTACATTCGAATCATATTCAATGAGTAACAAGAACTGTCGCAAGGGTTGCATTATGTCTTGATTTTGTCCAAACCCTTAGCTTGTGGAAGTTGAACAGGCTCCGAGGCTTGACTTTGACACGGAGCCGAAGATTCAACATTATATAACGGTAGTTAAATTCGTACAGCATCTAGGCTTCCTTCATTTCGACCGTGTTAGCTTCCTCCTTTTTCTCCACAAGGGCATACGTATCATCAACCGTCGCGGCCATCGGCACCTTCGACATGAGAAAGCTCAACAACAACCCAAGCCCCGTGATCCCAGACTCCCAATCATGGTCTGCCAGATAACCGCCATGCCGTCCGCAAAAGCTGCGCGCACCTCGGTACGCAGCGGCTCTTCCATTTGACGGATGACCGGGATGGCCGCATAGGCGATCTCGAACCCAGGAGGAAATTGAGCTACGAAGGCAGCAGGGAGATTCTTCTGTAGCGAGTTCTGTGTTGCGTTCGAATGTAAGCGGGTATGCGGCGCAGTCATGCAATGAATATACCTGTAGAATAGTCGCGGAGATTGTAAGCCCCCATGCAAATTCGAAAAGTCAAGTCAGCGTCTCTCAGTAGCACCACGGGCCGATCGATTGAATATTATACTAACCTGCGCACAAAGGAGCGCGTGAAGGAAAACAGCGCAAGCGCACTTGCGGCACGGTTTGTCGGTAAGGGGGCAAGCAACGGGGACAGAGGAGCACCAAACTTGCGTTGGAGTGTGCATCAGAGGAAGGGGAGCAAATAAATAAGGCAGCGTACTAGAGGACCGATGCCGAGCGCGCAAAACACTTGGTAGCCGACCCACTGCCCAGTCGAGGCGTCCTCGCGGACAGTGCTGAAGAGGCCGAAACCGGAGCCGCCGCCTGATCTCTAGCCAAAGAGCACTCCAGTCAGTGGCAGCGACCAAATAGGCAATTTCTCGCCAGCCTCTGGTCCGATTCCCTTGAGACCGGAACCGTTCAAAAGGGCCAGAAAAAACGCACTAGGCGTGGTCCTGACCCTGCCCGAGACATGGCTTCAAGCGTTTGAAACCTCGAGGGGCAGCGACCAAATAGGCAATAACTCGCCAGCCTCTGGTCCGATTCCCTTGAGACCGGAACCGTTCAAAAGGGCCAGAAAAGACGCACTAGGCGTGGTCCTGACCCTGCCCGAGACATGGCTTCAAGCGTTTGAAACCTCGAGGGGCAGCGACCAAATAGGCAATTTCTCGCCAGCCTCTGGTCCGATTCCCTTGAAACCGGAACCGTTCAAAAGAGCTCGAAAAGACGCACTAGGCGTGTATCTAACAGTAGCAGAATCATCGCTTCCAGTGTGGCTGACTTTGACCAAATAGGCAATAACTCACCAGCCCCTGGTCCGATCCTCTTGAAACCATCACCGTTGGATAGAGCTCGAAAAGAATCCCTAGGCAAGCCTACGGCCTCACCCCACCCTAATGTGCAGGCACTAACTACTGACTGAAGAAATGTTGGGCTGCCTCAACTCGGCCAAAGACCGGCCCTAAACAACCCTTACTTAAATTGCTGTCGCGCTCGTCGAGGCATTTGAAGACCTAGGGGAACTTGTTACCGTTGGACAATGTGTTGATGTTCTCCAAAGACGCAACACTGTGGAGACCCGCAAGAACGACCGAAATGTAATCCCCAATATGGCGCCTGCAAAGCAGCTGGTGGAATCGTCCCGTAATGGGGTTGTGAACGAGGAGCCGCGCGTTCAGAAGAACCGCGTGATGGACCTCCTGCCCGCTGGGACGCGTCTCCACGCCGGTGTAGCTAGTCTGCGGCGACACCAAGGATCCTGGCCGAACGGTAAGCGGTAGTCCTCGGCGATGGAGTCCCCATTGAATATCGGTTGCAGCCCGAATTCGCTGGTGGATCGTACCTCCGCTGGGGTGTGTGTCCACCGTGCCGAAGTAGTGCTCTCGGCGACGGTCGAGCACCGCGCTCGGCATGGACAGGAGGGGGCTGGGGAACGCGCGGCGTTCTTCGGCTTCCGCACGCGGCTGATTGGAGCTGGTCGTGGGCGGAGTCGGCGGCGACGGCGACGTGATGTGCCGTCCGGAGCCAGGGCGGTAGGGGCGGTAGTAATTGGGCATGGGGAAAGGATTGGGGAAAGGTGGAGTGTGGTGCAGAGTGTGGTCAGAGTTTTGGAATGGCAGCGTTTCGAGATTAATTGTGTAAGGTGAGTTTTCCTCGGCCCTTCTATTATTCATAGGGCTTTCTCGCGGCTGGACTTCCTCTTTGGGCTGACGCTTCTTTCCTGTCAGGAAAGCTTCAGTCAAAATGCCCAGGCAGGCTCCAAGAACTGCCATTCCTACTCCCCATTTCCAATTCTGTCTCCTTGGTGAGCCCTTTTGAAATCCCACTGAAGTTCCCACTGATTTCTTCTTACTTGCCTTTCTTGTCTTGTAGGAGTTCTTGGAACTAATCCGGAAGCCTCGGGGCTGCGCGTGTTTGACAGCATCTCGCGACGGGATCGGGGCTAATGTCCGTTTAGCGCTTGGGCTTGGCGCCGACTTTGATTCGCCGAGCCCGGGCGCTAAACGTTTTGAATGTGCTTGTTCGGAAGCCCCCGTCTGCTGGAATGCACACGGCGCCAATTCGACAGCGGAGCTTGGAGGCGGCGCTACATTTTGATGTAGCATGGAGGCCCCACTCCCGTTTTGGGTACGTTCCATTTCGTGGTTCCCTTGATTCCTTGCTAACAAGTGTTGTACACTTATTAGTTTAGATTGAAAATGTCGTACCAAAACCCCGTACATGTTTATAAAAACTCCTAGCACCGCGGCTAGTAGTTTAAAACAAAGGTTTTGGGCGACACCGGGCTTTTCCGAAGTGGGGTGTAGCCAAATTGACGCTGTCGATTCGGTGCTCCTTGCTTGTCGGCTCTCGTGGAGTTCTTCTGACAGCGACGCTTCTTTTGACAGAATCTGCTGTATCCAGGTGCGTGCTCCACTGTGTCGTTGTTGTGTCGAACCTTTCCAGTCTAACACGTCTGTCCCAGTCCGTCTGGACGGATCAGATTTGTTTCTGAGAAGGTCCGTGTTGCCCGCGTTAATGTGGGCAAGCCGCCAAACGCATTCGTGAAGCCACCCTTTACTTGGAAGGCGTGCGTTCAACCGGATCAACATCCCGACGGACGTTAATCCCCGTTGATGCCGTAGGCCCTCGAGATCCCATCCAACTTTTCCTTCAACGGTAAGTCGAGTCGTTTGGGTGTCCGTGGGCCGTGATTTGCTGATTGCCTCTTGCAGATTTCCATGAACGTTTGTTGCCAAACCTTCCGAGGTGCGTGTCCCATGTACAGACCTTGTAAGTTTTGACGCGTCTTGATTGCACTGCTGATTTTGTTCCAGGAAATAATCCACGCATTGGGGCACATTTCGTACCGTGGATCGTTTTTCTAGCATCAACATGTTGCTGGTCGGAACCCCCAAGTCCAGCGGCATCCCACGAAGAGATTCGTAAGGAATCGCCAGTAGTTCATACCTTGGTTGTCTTGTTTCTCTGTCTTTGAAAACCAAGTACGTACCTTCTTCTCTTTCGTCAATGGTGACCATATTCCCTCTTTGCCAAGGTCGTCCGAGCAAGAGTTCAAAAGGTGCTTGTTGCGATACCCATAAATCCGTGGACGTCAAGACCCCGCCACAATTTATTTCAGCCCCATGAATGTAGCCACGCAATTGGCCCTTGCCCCCGTTGGCATCATTCATATTTGTCACGTAAGTCATGTCCACCGGTCGCTGGATTTTTAAAGCTGCAATATCAGCTCTAACCACATCCAGTTGAGACCCAGTGTCGATGATGGCTGAAACAATGTGCCCTCGGCTTTCCACGTCAATCTTTATCAAGACTCCCTCCGTGCGTGGCCAATTCCATTGAGCCACTAACGGATTTTCCTGACTCTTTCCCAACAGGACCGCTTTAACATTCTTCAACTTGATACATTCCAAAATCCCCGTGCGTATTTCCTTGGAGGAAACAAACGCTTCTCGAACTGTCATGGGGACAGACTTTAGGGTGTGACACGGGTACAGGTAAACCCGCGGTGTCACGGTCACGGGTGTCACAGGTGCGGGTATGGTAGATGAATTTTTGAACACCGCAGATACCGCGAGCCGTGGAAAACCGTACCCGTAATACCGTAAATGTGTTAAAAAGACTGCAGCAACAAGAATTGAACTCAGAACCTGCACATGTCATAATATTCGATAGAAAAGGAGTGCACCCACTACACCAAAGCATCATAATTAATGTCGGTGAAAGTATACCAGTGTAAAGACAAGCTTGACTTAGGGTCATGTGAGAGGAAACCAGTTTCCTCTCACATGACCAGAATAACAAATTGGTTTGCACTTAGCACAACACAATGAATCAGGCTAGGAATCAATATGTACAAGCTCTGTTGTCCTGTAACTAGTCATCAGGATATCATTCTCCAGTAAAATGAAGGTAATATGTCAACTACCACAGTAAAATACTGCGGTAATTATTACCACGGGTTTTCGATAATACCGCGGTTAAATTACCGTAAACCCGTACCCGTGGGAAAACGGGTATGGTGTCACGGGTCACGGGTGCGGTATGACATCGTGACACCCGCGGTACCACCCGTGTCACACCCTAGGGACAGTAAGGTCGAGAATTCGTTCGATTATGCTGGGGATTTGAACTGTAGCTTGTATATCAGAGTAGCGCCCTGTATTTTTGGAATTAGAATCATCTTGACGTTTGACAGTTGAAAGATCGCCGTGGTCCTTTGTGGGTCCTTTTCCCTTTTGGGAAATGCCGCCGCTTCTTGATGTAAGATCCAGATCCGGCATGTCAATGTCGTCGCGTGGCTGTCGTGCGTCCACAGGAGTAAGCTCAGGGAGGAGGTCGCGTACTTGGCGTGGTGCCTCGTCCTTCTTCCCTCGAGGACTCTCTTTGGGAGCCGCGACTGCTTTGACTGGGGTGGAATCATTCTTCAAGCGATCCCTCCGTGGCAGCATCACTCCATCAAAGATCTCCTTTCGGGCCGCTTTCGAGCTCGGCATTGTCCGCTCCGCGGCGTTAACGTCGTTCTCCTCGGAGTTAGGGATAGCCGACGGCTCCGGCACGGTTAAGTAAACTTCGCCTTGCTCGCCGCCACTTTCAGTGTCACTGATGTCATTCTTCGTCACATACCAGTGCGCGTCAAGCTCCTGGTCGGTGTATATGACATCAGCTCCACACTCCGTGTCAGACGTGTCAGTGGATGTCAGGTAGTCTTCGACATATGCCAACGATGCCATGACAGCTTTCATGTCGCGTGCGTCATGGAGCTCGGGGTGCTCCGCAGCACTAAACATGACGCGTGGAGCTGCAATGCGGCGCGCGGCTTGTGCCAAGCTTTCTCCTTGCGAGCGACGGATGAATGTTCCATCCTTCATGCGTAGACGGCGCGTTTCTGGGTCGACAGCGATGATGTTCTTCGTCAATAGATCCTGTATTTCAGGGCATTCACCGATGCGGTGGCCATCAATTCCACATCCATAACACCCCGGAGGCGGTGGCGCTCCTAATGGGATATTATTAGGATATGTCAAGGGCGCAGGCGCCACTGCCGCAGTCGAGCTTCCAGTGGTACTGGTAACTGGAGGCTTGGCAGGTGCGCCTTTATTGAACCCTTTGTTGGCGTCCGTCCAGGGCTGTGCAATGCGTGGAGCTTGAACGCATCTGGCAGCCACTCCTGTGCTATCAAGCGTAAGCACTTTATAGTAGACAGGAGCATATTCTGGATCAGTGATGGACATCCTATTGAGTTGACGGATGAGGCTGGTGACCTCCTCGGCAGTTCCGGCGGTCTGCAGAGTACGGGTTTTACTGGATGTGGCGGGCGCGGTGGAGGATTTCTTCTTGTTTTTCCTCTCCTTCTCCTTCTTTGCCCGCGCCTTGGCACGGTGCTTCCGACGGTAAGCCTCATAGTCAGAGTCATCACTGTCATCTGACTCCTCCTCGGACTCCGCGTCGGTTGTGCCACTGTCCAGATCAACTCCGTAGTCCGCGGCGTTAACCACCATAGCCTCGGCCCTATTGCGGCGGAAGTACCACTCGGCCGCGGTGTGGATCTCGCGTACTGAGTATTGACGGTAAACATTGCGGCCTGGATTGAGTTGGTTGATCCTCTGCTCCAAGGTTCGTCGTAAATCTGGCTCGATGCCCAACCAGAAATAGACATCATAATTCAGCGGCGTGATATGACCTTGATGGAGCAGCGTCCCAGCCATTGTCTTGTACTTGCGGTAATACTTCTTCCACTGCGACAAATTCTGGAATGGTTTACTCTTGGTACGGAGGGTGTATGACGCAATATCACTTGGCTTGTACCTGGAAGTGGCCCTATCTACGTCATAGCTTTGTAGAATTTCATGACGTAATTTGGGCCATTTCCTTTGGTGATAATACTTGGATGCGCGTATAAACCCCTGGACGTCCGTACCACAGTAATCCAGAATAAGCTTGCATTGGTCCTCTGGGTCGGTGACGTGGAATTTCACTAGCAGCCTGTCGTAATGTGCTATGAAATATTCCACTTCTGAGTGATGACCACGGAAAAGTTTTGGCGCGTCCCTGCTTCCGCGCAAGGGCATATCCAAAACAGTTCTCGTAGTGCTGGCACCAAACAAGGGGACCGCACTCTTCATGCGCGGGGAACGGTATTGTGGTTCAGAGTCGGAGGATTCCTCGTCTGAGTCGGAAGAGGCTTCTGCAGCAAAATTCCCGTCTGAGTCCCCCATCAAGTCTGGTACTCTTGAAGAGTGGTGAGCACCAGCTGAGGGTCCTAGGTTGGGAAATGGAAGGCCCGTGGTGTGTGGAGGATTTACAAACTGAGGTCTGGGTTGCTCAGTTCCAAATCCGGCAGGCACCTGTGGCGACTCCATATGCCGACTTGTGGAAGCGTATGATTGCGGGGCATCAGTCAGATTGACTTCGGGCTGAAGATGCATGTTTGTGAGCGGATTGTGTGAAGCGGGAGTGCGGATTGTAGACTTGTAGATGATTTGTTTCTTGGGCTAGACTGATAACGTAACAGTTGGAAATTTAATCCCCCCTGCGGTGGTCACCAATGATGTCAAGTGTATATTTGGTTATACCTGAGGTCCACCGGGAATGACTTTATCCAGGTGTTTCCCAGTTGTTCGAATTTCCAACTGCTACGTTGAGATACTCAGAAAATCCACAGAACTGCGGAGCTTCCAAATACGGTAACAGGTGGAGCCGGGCCGGTGTGAGAGCAAAGTAGGCTTGTAACAATGAAGTTACAGGCCTAAGACGGAAGGACGTAGACGGGCGCACGGGCAAGTAGCACGGTACTACTTGTCAGCACAAAGAGCAGCTACACCAGTAAAATCGGTTTACTAGCGCAGTTGAGAGCGTAGGCTAAATAAACACGTAAAACCACTTTACGTATTCACTCAGCAGCGTAGACAGAACGTAGGCACAAGCACGGTACTTGCGCAGTGAAGCAAAAGTAGAGTAGATTCGATTTCGAGTCGAACCCTATTCAAGATTTTGATTTTCCAAATGTACAGAATGCTACCCTATTTATACTCTTCTAAGCGGCTGTGCAGTCTAGAACAGCCTGTATTCCGCAGCACCTGGGCCCTGGGGCGAGACCGCTCCAGTACCGTCCAGACCTGGCTAGCCCGTTCCAGACCGCGGTCCGTCATCAATTCCAGGCCATTGTCAGTTCTTTCTACATGACTTTGGCGGCCCACAGATTGTCACATCCAGTGCCTGTCAGCGACGAACATACCTGGTAGGGCTGTGTGGTGACAGGCTGTGTGAAGCTGTGCCGCAGCCTCCGTGGTGAGTCATATTTCCATATTAGGCAATTCTGTGGAGCTCGGTTTTCTCCAGCATCAAATTGCTTTGACTCCAAACAAAATGGAGTCATGACAGCGTAGGACGTAGATCGATTCGTAGGTGGGTTATTGGTTATTTTTACAGGAGTACGTGAGCTCTATTTATACTGTAGGTAAATAATGAGGTCATATGTATGGTTTCGTATGGATTATTCTATCTATGATGTCATTGTTCCATTGTATTCCGTATAATGCCATTGTTCTTGAGCGATGGCATCATTATTGTCTTTTCCTCCATTGTTCTTGGGCGATGACGTCACTGTGCATCTCGCCATTGTTCCAAGTGATGACATCACTGCTTCTAGCGGTGATGTCATGACGTGCGAGGCCTCTAGCGATGTCGGAGGACAGCGCAGGAAGGTGATTTCCAGTTTTACCAATTTTATCCATTTCTGAGGAGTCGGATTTTTCCATCATCAATTTCATCCTGAGTCCAAACACTTTTGGCTCATGACATCCGCGGGGAACGATTAATCAAAACCGTCCTCGGTTTGCAATGATGGAACAAATTCGTAGTCGTCAAGAAATGGTTACAATTGTCACACAATCCTGGCTAGGTAGCGTGGAGGTAGCTCGTGTTCCTCTTCCTAAGACGCGAGCATTCTCGGGGAATGGCCAAAATGGTAACGAGGCGGTCCCGGCGCTCTTTGGCCTGAAGGATATGGAATTCCCCATGTTCGTCCAGCTTCCTCTCCACTATCCAGCGTCCATGTAGGTCGCCAGTGACTCGTAGGATGGTTCCCTGCCTTATGGTGAGGTGTGGTTGCGGGAGTATCACGAAGACGAGGATTTCTTCCTCCACGAATATTTTGTTGGACTCCACGCTTACGCGTATTGGCTTCATGTACATATCTTCAGCGTAAATCCTAGCTGGCGAGGGAACGGTGGCAGGCGCTGGGTGATAAGGGCTCGTGTAGCAATATCCTGCGGGTAGGGCTTTCGGGAGCCATTTCTGTACAAACTGCTGGTATCGCTCCAGTGGGTGCTCTGGGATCGAAGTCGGAATGGGACATCTGCCCACAAGGGTGGGATCCAGGAGGGTGCGAAGCGAGACGGGTGGAGCTGCGGGGTGGATTTCAAAGTGCCACGACGGTAGGGGCTCCAAGTTAAGAGGATTGACACGGGCGACCGGCACAGGAGGGTATGTGCAGTAGTCGGAGAATGAATCCTGGCTCATGATCAGCTGCGAGTATGATGGGGCTGCCATGGCGAGTAGGAGTGGGAGCAGAAGCGACGCCTAATTGAGGTCACGTGTGGTTTTGTGTTTGTTCATATTTGGAGGCTGATGGTCTTCCGACAATCAAACTACCACTTTTAGGAACAAGGGCTTGATACACGTGACAACATATTTAGGGCGAGTAGCTAGGAAGACTGCCTGTAGTCGAAATGTGTCTTTCACTGCTGGATTCAGCAGCGTCAGAACTGGTGTATACAGGTAGCATCTCCTTGAGCGTTGGTGCAGGATGAAGGGTAGGATCCAAATATTTCTGCGGGATCGTGATGATGGTGGCCAGTCGATGGCGGTATTCTTTTATCCCAAACACCACTGCTTTCCCCTGATCACGAATTCGTTCTTCGATTACCCAGTGGCCGTAAATTCGTCCGTTGGCCTTCAAGGTGTCTCCTATTTCGATGGGTCGCCCATTTCCATGGATGACAGAGAAATAATGCGAGTGCTTCTGTCTGGCCGCCACAACGTACACCCTTATAGTCCGATTTTCGGGCTC
The DNA here is from genome assembly GCA_029203975.1 of Mycena vitilis. NCBI lineage: Eukaryota > Fungi > Basidiomycota > Agaricomycetes > Agaricales > Mycenaceae > Mycena > Mycena vitilis. The sequence goes on along the minus strand of JARGYF010000270.1, from coordinate 2,006 downwards.
GTCTACTTCAGGCTGGAGCACTAGTTCTTCCATGAACATAGGGCTGGATCCTGGCATGCGAGGCAAATATGCGGATATGAAGCGAAATGCGCCTGGTCGAGGGGTATGGGGCTTAGGGTCCCAGAGGACTGGAGCCGGCGACAAAGGCCTGGTATTGAATAGTTCCTCCATAGAAGCGTAGTTGCGATGGATAGGAGCAGGCGTGATGACAGATGGAAGGGACAAGCAGGGCCCCTTCATCGCGTCAGGGCATATGGGAGGGAGCTTCAGCGTGCTAAAATCGAGAGTGTAGGGGTGCGAAGGAGTGATGATAGTTTCATGGCCGGGCCATGGAGTCGTACTGTAGGCAGGGGCTGCCATGGATGTGGGGGATGATGGTAGGTCGATATAACAGATCGGCTGATTAATGTGGCGTCTTCTAAAGGCACGAGCCTTCAGTCAGACATGCTGCTATTTTCTGACTCGCTATCAGACGTGGTGGAATGTTCAGGTTCATCTTCGGGTTCGGGGCCCATCCATCCAGTTCTCATGAACCAATGATTGCGGGTGATGTACGGCAACAGCCTGAAAGCTGCGACCGAGTTTCCCTTAAGCATGGATCCGTCGAGTTCTTTTAAAACGTAAGCACCTCCTTTATTCTTGCGATGAACTTCATAAGGTCCGGAATATCGATCTTCTGTTTTTCGGTCAATGCTAACAGTCATTTCGAGCTTGGTGTTTCGCAGCAGCACAAGATCGCCCGATTTGTAATCAGACTTCTGGAGCTTATGCTTAAACCGCTTCTCAAACTGCAGCTTGGACTTGAATCGAGACTGCTTCAGAGTTTCAGCAGCCTTAGTAATATCTTGAGGGTGTTTTTGTAGTTGTCGTACTCGCAAGGCGAGCAATTCGCTAGTGCTCATGCCCGAATAAAATCCTTCCACGAGGAAAGTAGATTCGGCCAAGTCGAACGGCAATAGTGGCTGCGTTCCGTGGAGTAACTGAAAGGGCGAATATCCTGTTACACTGCTGACTGTAATGCGGTCCGCGAAAACAGCGGCCTGCAGTACTTTGGGCCAGCGCTTGAGTTTTCCATTGCACGCCTTGACAATGGCTTCGCGTAGGGTGTAATGCCCTCGTTCGACTACTCCATTAGCGTGCTTGTTGTAGGTGGAAATGCGAATTTGAGGGATTCGAAGTCGTTTCATGAGGATTTCGAAAGCGGCCAAAACTTCCTTGCCATTATCCGTGGTTACTTGGATAGGGCATCCGTAACGACAATAAATGTACGTCCAGAAGAAGTCGGCCAAAGCAGCAGCAGACTGTGCGGTCAAGGCTTTGGCCTCGCAAAATCCGCTCAAGTTATCTCGCGCAGCGACGATCATGTTGTATTTGCCGGATAAAGGCATTCGCATGATGTCAATATAGATTTTGCTGAAAATGGTGGCGGGTGTAGAAATGGTGGGTGGAATTTCCATCTTCTTCGTGCTGCGTACTTGGCATTGGGGACAAGACGCAACGTGATGGTTGATATCAGCTCGAAGGTAGGGCCAGAAGAATCGTATGCGAAGATTCTTCCACACAGTGGAGCGTCCCTTGTGGCCGAGATTATCGTGAGCTTGGATAAGGATGTTGAGACGAGATTGGGGTTCTAGGATCACCACAAGTGGAGGGCCATTACGTGTTCTCTTCCAAAGTCGTCCTTCGCGTTCGAAGAACTCAGAAGCTTTCGCAATGAACCTTTGTTGCTTCTGGGGTGTTCCTAGATCTGGCATTTCGAGCGTTTTCAAGAACTGCTGAATTTGGGTCAGCTGCAGCTCTTGTGCGGCTCGTCCTAAGAGGCACGAAGGTAACTGTTTTGGGTCGTACATTCGCTCAACCTCATAGGGCATCCAGGTTTGTTGAAAATAGCGTGGAGATTTCCAAAGGTCTCTAAAGGCACTTTTTGCTGGGCCCACCATTACGGCATTCCCGGATGCAATAGTGTCGGTTGCCATGGAAACCTCGGTAGCAATAGTGCTATCCGC
>JARGYF010000269.1:0-49675 GCA_029203975.1 Mycena vitilis | reverse complement strand
AAAACCTGCACCCGCTTGTACAGTAGCTATGACTCGGTGCCGATGTACAAATTCCCAAAAGGGGATATTCTCATGACTCGGCTAAATACATGACTACAACTGCTATGACACGTGACTAAAGCCCCTCGCTGGCGAAAGACCACGATGACACCCTCTCTATCACTCAGAGACTCCACTCCTGAGCTTTCCTTTCCACCCCCGGCTAAACCATCCCCCAACAACTCTAGCCCTCTGCGCAAAGAATTCCTACCCTTTGTCCCAAAAAGAGCCTCGCCTCCTCCCTCTCCCATCTATCGCTACATCAGCCCCTATCACACCATTCCTGCTGGATTACTCCGCAAGTCAGATGACTATGAGGAGGACTATAAGAATCCCCCTATCACTGTTTCCATCGACCCCCGTCTCGCCAACGAGAGAGATCTCTTATTCACTGTAACCAGTGCGCTAAGCCAGAAGATAAAGCTGGGTGACGTGTTACGCGTTACTCAAGGACTGGCTGGACGCTGGAAAGTGGAGGCCAAGCTGTTCAATATTGGAGATTACACGGTGGTACAGATCAAGGAGCGTTATGACCTGGTCATGACCAGGCTGGCTATTCCTTCCACATTTGTCGACATCACCGATCCAGGGCCACGTGTTACCGAGGTCTACGAACGAGAATTCTGCACTCAGGCAGAGCTCGTTCCTACTGACCAGGTGCAGATAGACGAAGAAGATTGGTGGAGGCATCATCTTGCATCCCCTTCAGGTTCTCGCTCTCCATCCCCTGAAACGACGGAAGACGGATGGGTACTCATGCCCACCCCTACCAACACTATGCCTCCTCGTTTTGCTGATGGGCAGATTTTTCAATGGGTCGAGCAGAACACACCAAAGACGTACGAATGAAGGAACTGGGGAAGTACATAATTTCTTGATAAAGGATTTCGCAACGCCATTGTATAGTGAAATACTCGTGTGCTCACCGTGAACCAACTTGCGACCTGACCTTGCTCTGTGTGCTTGTTTGTTCCTCTGCCGTAACCCTAACCGTCCACCGCCGCCGTCTCAAGTCCGTGAAATGGTTTCACGTGCTTTTACCTACCGTATAACTCCGTGCTAGCTCGTAAATTAGTTTTACGTGTTTGCAATTTTGCAAACTCCCGTATAAATTTGCTTTAGCCTTCATATTCTTTCATAAAACAAAACACCATTCTCACCACCCAATCCTTGATCCTCGATCCTGGACGAGAGTTTTGTTCTGACTCTTCAAATGAGAATTTTTCTTCGGTAGACCTGGTCCCTAGGTCGGTACCAGGAATACGTTTACAAAGGGTTCTAGACATGACATCACTGCTCCCAGCGATGATTTCATCATTATTTCGGGCTCAGAATGCCCCAACTTTCAATGTTCTTCCATCGCGAAAGTGCGCTTCACGGTTTCGTCAATTCTAGTCATTTTTACTGAATCGAATTTGTCTATCATTAATTTCATCCTGAGTCCAAACACTTTTGGCTCATGACAACGCCCAGTTCATCAAGGATGTCTTGAACAACCCTGACTTGCAGCCAGACACTGCAGTGAACCGATGGATCCAAGGAATCATCATGTTTCATTTCGAGCTTTACCTGCAGTTCGCTTCCAGGGGCCCGACGCGTTATCACGCAGAGGACTCGGTGAAGGCGAAGTCGCAGAAGATGACGATGATAGTTGGCTCGACCGTGTGGCATTACTGCACGGGACCTCGCTTAAAACCCAATCTATTTATGGAATGGATTCGGATCAAATTTCGAAATTTAAGCGAGAAGGATACTATCAATTGGCCAAAATGACATTTCAACAAGTCAACAATTCGTCAATTGGGGCCGATCAAAAATCATACCCGCATGGGAAATTTCCTTGTGCGGATAGCACTATTAGTGCCGATCAAAATGTATCCCCATATAGGAAATTTCCTTACGCGGATAACACTATTGCTACCGGGGTTTCCATGGCAACCGACACTATTGCATCCGGGAATGCCGTAATTGTGGGTCCAGCAAAAAGTGCCTTTAGAGACCGTTGGAAATCTCCACGATATTTTCAGCTGCTCAAGATATCAAGCTGGAAATGACTGTTAGCATTGATCGAAAAACAGAAGATCGATATTCCGGACCTTATGAAGTTCATCGCAAGAATAAAGGAGGTGCTTACGTTCTAAAAGAACTCGACGGATCCATGCTTAAGGGAAACTCGGTCGCAGCTTTCAGGCTGCTGCCGTACATCACCCGCGATCATTGGTTCATGAGAACTGGATGGATGGGCCCCGAACCCGAAGATGAACCTGAAAATTCCACCGCCACGTCGGATAGCGAGTCACAAAACAGCAGCATGTCTGACTGAAGGCTCGTGCTTTAGAAGACACACATTAATCAGCCGATCTGTTATACCAACTCGACCGTCATCCACCACATCCATGAGCCCCGCTTACAGTACGCTCCGTGGCCCGGCCATGGAACTATCATTACTCCTTCGCACCCCTACACTCTCGACTTCAGTACGCTGAAGCTCCCTCCCATATGCCCCGGCGCAAGGAAGGAGCCCTGCTTATCCCTTCCATCTTTCATCACACCCGCTCCTATCCATCGCGGCTATGCTTCTATGGAGGAACTATTCAATACCAGGCCTTTGTCGCCGGCTCCAGTCCTCTGGGGCCCTGAGCCCTACACCCCTCGACCAGGAGAATTTCGCTTTATATCCGCATATTTGCCTCGTATGCCAGGATCCAGCCCTATGTTCATGGAAGAACTGGTGCTCCAGCCGGAAGTAAACGAGCCCAAATCGGACTATAAGGGTGTACGTTGTACATTACGATCCCACAGAAATATTTGGATCCCACCCTCCATCCTGCGACGATGCTCAAGGAACTGCCACTTCTATACACCAGTTCTGACGCTGCTGAAACCAGCAGCGAAAGACATATTTCGACTACAGGCAGTCTTCCTAGCTATTCACCCTAAATATGTTGTCACATGTAACAAGCCCTTGTTCCCAAAGCGGTAAGTAGTTTGATTCGGAAGACCATCAGCCTTCAAATATGAACAAACACAAAACCGCACGTGAGATTAATCAAAACCGTCCTCGGTTTGCAATGATGGAACAAATTCGTAGTCGTCAAGAAATGGTTACAATTGTCACACAATCCTGGCTAGGTAGCGTGGAGGTAGCTCGTGTTCCTCTTCCTAAGGCGCGAGCATTCCCGAGGAATGGCCAAAACGGTAACGAGGCGGTCCCGGCGTTCTTTGGCCTGAAGGATATGGAATTCCCCATGTTCGTCCAGCTTCCTCTCCACTATCCAGCGTCCATGTAGGTCGCCAGTGACTCGTAGGATGGTTCCCTGCCTTATGGTGAGGTGTGGTTGCGGGAGTATCACGAAGACGAGGATTTCTTCCTCCACGAATATTTTGTTGGACTCCACGCTTACGCGTATTGGGTTCATATACATATCTTCAGCGTAAATCCTAGCTGACGAGGGAACGGTGGCAGGCGCTGGGTGATAAGGGCTCGTGTAGCAATATCCTGCGGGTAGGGCTTTCGGGAGCCATTTCTGTACAAACTGCTGGTATCGCTCCAGTGGGTGCTCTGGGATCGAAGTCGGAATGGGACATCTGCCCGCAAGGGTGGGATCCAGGAGGGTGCGAAGCGAGACGGGTGGAGCTGCGGGGTGGATTTCAAAGTGCCACGACGGTAGGGGCTCCAGGTTAAGAGGATTGACACGGGCGACCGGCACAGGAGGGTATGTGCAGTAGTCGGAGAATGAATCCTGGCTCATGATCAGCTGCGAGTATGATGGGGCTGCCATGGCGAGTAGGAGTGGGAGCAGAAGCGACGCCTAATTGAGGTCACGTGTGGTTTTGTGTTTGTTCATATTTGGAGGCTGATGGTCTTCCGACAATCAAACTACCCCTTTTAGGAACAAGGGCTTGATACACGTGACAACATATTTAGGGCGAGTAGCTAGGAAGACTGCCTGTAGTCGAAATGCGTCTTTCACTGCTGGATTCAGCAGCGTTAGAACTGGTGTATACAGGTAGCAACTCCTTGAGCGTCGGTGCAGGATGAAGGGTAGGATCCAAATATTTCTGCGGGATCGTGATGATGGTGGCCAGTCGATGGCGGTATTCTTTTATCCCAAACACCACTGCTTTTCCCTGATCACGAATTCGTTCTTCGATTACCCAGTGGCCGTAAATTCGTCCGTTGGCTTTCAAGGTGTCTCCTATTTCGATGGGTCGCCCATTTCCATGGATGACAGAGAAATAATGCGAGTGCTTCTGTCTGGCCGCCACAACGTACACCCTTATAGTCCGATTTTCGGGCTCGTCTACTTCAGGCTGGAGCACTAGTTCTTCCATGAACATAGGGCTGGATCCTGGCATACGAGGCAAATATGCGGATATGAAGCGAAACGCGCCTGGTCGAGGGGTATGGGGCTTAGGGTCCCAGAGGACTGGAGCCGGCGACAAAGGCCTGGTATTGAATAGTTCCTCCATAGAAGCGTAGTTGCGATGGATAGGAGCAGGCGTGATGACAGATGGAAGGGACAAGCAGGGCTCCTTCATCGCGTCAGGGCATATGGGAGGGAGCTTCAGCGTGCTAAAATCGAGAGTGTAGGGGTGCGAAGGAGTGATGATAGTTTCATGGCCGGGCCATGGAGTCGTACTGTAGGCAGGGGCTGCCATGGATGTGGGGGATGATGGTAGGTCGATATAACAGATCGGCTGATTAATGTGGCGTCTTCTAAAGGCACGAGCCTTCAGTCAGACATGCTGCTATTTTCTGACTCGCTATCAGACGTGGTGGAATGTTCAGGTTCATCTTCGGGTTCGGGGCCCATCCATCCAGTTCTCATGAACCAATGATCGCGGGTGATGTACGGCAGCAGCCTGAAAGCTGCGACCGAGTTTCCCTTAAGCATGGATCCGTCGAGTTCTTTTAGAACGTAAGCACCTCCTTTATTCTTGCGATGAACTTCATAAGGTCCGGAATATCGATCTTCTGTTTTCCGGTCAATGCTAACAGTCATTTCGAGCTTGGTGTTTCGCAGCAGCACAAGATCGCCCGATTTGTAATCAGACTTCTGGAGCTTATGCTTAAACCGCTTCTCAAACTGCAGCTTGGACTTAAATCGAGACTGCTTCAGAGTTTCAGCAGCCTTAGTAATATCTTGAGGGTGTTTGTGTAGTTGTCGTACTCGCAAGGCGAGCAATTCGCTAGTGCTCATGCCCGAATAAAATCCTTCTACGAGGAAAGTAGATTCGGCCAAGTCGAACGGCAATAGTGGCTGCGTTCCGTGGAGTAACTGAAAGGGCGAATATCCTGTTACACTGCTGACTGTAATGCGGTCCGCGAAAACAGCGGCCTGCAGTACTTTGGGCCAGCGCTTGAGTTTTCCATTGCACGCCTTGACAATGGCTTCGCGAAGGGTGTAATGCCCTCGTTCGACTACTCCATTAGCGTGCTTGTTGTAGGTGGAAATGCGAATTTGAGGGATTCGAAGTCGTTTCATGAGGATTTCGAAAGCGGCCAAAACTTCCTTGCCATTATCCGTGGTTACTTGGATAGGGCATCCGTAACGACAATAAATGTACGTCCAGAAGAAGTCGGCCAAGGCAGCAGCAGACTGTGCGGTCAAGGCTTTGGCCTCACAAAATCCGCTCAAGTCATCTCGCGCAGCGACGATCATGTTGTATTTGCCGGATAAAGGCATTCACATGATGTCAATATAGATTTTGCTGAAAATGGTGGCGGGTGTAGAAATGGTGGGTGGAATTTCCATCTTCTTCGTGCTGCGTACTTGACATTGGGGACAAGACGCAACGTGATGGTTGATATCAGCTCGAAGGTAGGGCCAGAAGAATCGTATGCGAAGATTCTTCCACACAGTGGAGCGTCCCTTGTGGCCGAGATTATCGTGAGCTTGGATAAGGATGTTGAGACGAGATTGGGGTTCTAGGATCACCACAAGTGGAGGACCATTACGTGTTCTCTTCCAAAGTCGTCCTTCGCGTTCGAAGAACTCAGAGGCTTTCGCAATGAACCTTCGTTGCTTCTGGGGTGTCCCTAGATCTGGCATTTCAAGCGTTTTCAAGAACTGCTGAATTTGGGTCAGCTGCAGCTCTTGTGCGGCTCGTCCTAAGAGGCACGAAGGTAACTGTTTTGGGTCGTACATTCGCTCAACCTCATAGGGCATCCAGGTTTGTTGAAAATAGCGTGGAGATTTCCAAAGGTCTCTAAAGGCACTTTTTGCTGGGCCCACTATTACGGCATTCCCGGATGCAATAGTGTCGGTTGCCATGGAAACCTCGGTAGCAATAGTGTTATCCGCGTAAGGAAATTTCCCATACGGGGATACACTTTGATCGGCAGCAATAGTGCTATCCGCATAAGGAAATTTCCCTTGCGGAGATAACTTTTGATCGGCCCCAATTGACGAATTGTCGACTTGTCGAAATGTCACTTTGGGCAATTGATAGTATCCTTCTCGCTTAAATTTCGAAATTTGATCCGAATCCATTCCATAAATAGATTGGGTTTTAAGCGAGGTCCCGTGCAGTAATGCCACACGGTCGAGCCAACTATCATCGTCATCTTCTGCGACTTCGCCTTCGCCGAGTCCTCTGCGTGATAGCGCGTCAGGCCCTTGGAATCGAACTGCAGGTACGTGGATGAGCTCGAAATGAAACATGATGATTCCTTGGATCCATCTGTTCACTGCAGCGTCTGGCTGCAAGTCAGGGTTGTTCAAGAAACCCTTGATGAACTGGGCGTCAACTTCGACTTGGAAGTTACGGACACCGATTATGTATAAGCGCCAGCTGCTTAGCGCGCGGTATAATCCAAACAGTTCCAGTTTAGGTTGCGAGTAGCGAGATTCTCGTTCGCTCATAGGAACTGAACCATATCTCGCTGGCCGTCGCTTCCCAAGTTCGTCATTCTGAGCCAGAATCATCCCCGTAGCGTCTCGAGATGAGTCGACGGAGAGAATTACAGGATTCTCTGACTCATAATCAATAGGTTTCAGCGCAGGTGCGCTGGCGACCAACTTCTTTATGAAGTCGAAGGCGTCTTGGCGTCGTTGATCCCATTCAAAGTCAAAGTTCTTTCGATACAGCTCGGTCGAATAATGCCGGAGTAGTTCATGATCCAGATACGAACTGTGCCACACAATCCCAAGAAACGGCGGACTTCCTGAGGCGTGGTGAGCACAGGCCAATTGAGTATAGCTGACGCTTTCTTGTCATCAGGAACACGCCCCTGAGGGTTACATTTCTGACCGACAATCAAAACTTCAGGTCGGCATATCTGGGTCTTGGTTCCAGAAAAGGTTCCACCCGCGCACTTGACTTTGTGCATTATGCGGTGTACATCTTGGGCGTGTTCCCAGATGAACCTTCGAATGTTACTGTTGCCTGGTATGGTTTCAGGCTTGCCTTCGGAATCCAAATACTGAGTGGCGGGGCCTTTGATAGGCAAATCGTCGATGAAAATGTTGGCGACGTGAGGAATTTCATCATGCAGGATATACACCATACATTTCTGAAATTCAGCGGGGGAGTTGGTGAAGCCAGTAGGCTTGGAGGTGATGCGGAGTAGTCCCAAAGGTGTCATGAAGGCAGTCATATCGCGACTTTCTGGTTCCATTCGACGTGCGTCAAATCCCCAGTATAAGTCAAAGACGGTGTAGCACTGACGTCCAGCGAACCCTTCCACAAAGTCGTCCAAAATGGGAAGCATCCCTGCGTCTCGTATGGTGACTTTATTCAAAGGTTGAAGATCATGGACGATGCGCAGTTTGCCACTCTTCTTCATCACGCAGAACCAGCGCGATCGGTAAGAAGATTGACAAGGCTCGTACACGCCTGCTTCCATTTTCAATTTGAGCACTTCAATGACTTTCGAAAGGATTCCTGGAGGGATAGGAATATTTTTGTGTTCCCAAGGAATATGGGGAACTGTCGAAATCTTGTAAGGGCTGAAGTAGGAATCCTTGAAGGTTCCGCGCTCAATGTCCTCGAAGGCCAGAGCTCCTTCGTTTTCCTTCATAATGTGCGCGAATAATTTTTCTTCATCATCAGACAGAAAACCATCTGGATTAAGCTCCAGGGTCTTAAGTCTTTCCGTCGTAAGTCGTTCGGTGGGTTGGAAATTAGGCTTGTCGACTCTCTTGTACATGGTAAACGCCTGGTAGGATTTTCCCTTTGTAGTGTGCACATCGACAGGATAAAATATACAGGAGTCATCAGGTTCCAAAAACCTACGATCAGACTCCTTGAATATTTTTCCTTTTAGTTTGCACTTGACGGGTTTGGGAAGTTCCTCGACCGAGATGCCCGAAGATGCCGAACGGGCCGGAGGTGCCGAGTTGATGGCCGTGATGGCCGGTGTGATCGGCGGATCCGAAACAAAAGAATAACACCAAACATTTTCATTAGTACAATTAGAGTCGTCGTCGCTCTTTAAGTACCAAGAAATCATTCGTGGTATTGCAGTTGAACGGTAACTGAAAACAAGTAAGTACAGAAATAATAAGTACAGTAAAAGATAGTGTCCGTCCAAGGCCAGTTGTAGCAAATAAGAAATGTACAAGTAAACGTCTGCGGAAGGGGTCCAAGAAAAGTTGAGTCGTGACAGACAAGTAAGAGACAAGAAATTGTTCGTAACAAGAGTCCAAGGAAACAAGACGGGTATAGTAAGGGACATGTACAATGGTCGGTTTCGTAGTTTCAAGAAAAACATAGCCAAGTTTATCAGAAAGAAATTGAGTAAACGGGAGTAAAGTCGCGACGGGTACAAACCCGAATTGTCCAAGAAGGGGAAACGCGATGCGCGTGTGTCCAAGAAAGAAGGGCCCAAGGAGGGCGCGGTGATGTCCATGGCAAAGGAAAAAGGAGGCAACGAGACTAGTAGGAGGCACACGACAAGAGATTGGCGGGATATACGGAAATTCAAAACAAGAATGATTCTAAAAAGGAAACATGTTAGTACGTCCGCGCGGAGCGATTTCGCTGCGGACTTACTAGCAACTTCCTCACTGGCGAGTCGCGTGCTCCCTCTCGCTGCTGGTACGCAAGTCGATCCGGCGCCTCTTCTGGAGGGGCAGATCAGCATATCGAAAGGACTGCACGAAGGCACGACTTGCCCGATGCGACTTGGGTGCAGTGCGACGCGTAACGAACTTCGCGCCTCCTGCTCCCGCGAGGTAGATGTCGTGAGGGTCGAACATCCCGGAATGAAGAAGATGGGCCACGATTTCGGGTTCACGAAATCGGTACCGAAGAAATTCATCGATGACGCGCGCCACTTCCGGGTAGTGATGCTGCTCCAAGGTATACTTGAAGAGCCGGAGTTGCGAATATTCGTGCGGTTTAAGAAAAGGGGGTAAGGGGGGGCGCGAGTTGGTGGAGGAGCTCCTCATGCATTCTCCATCCCCGGCGCCTAAAGAGATCCTGGAGGTATTCATTGAATCCCTGGATTTTGCTTCGGACGAGCGTATACAACTCAATCCAGTCCGGGTGGTGTCGCGCCAGAACGTCGATAATGTAGCGGTACGCAAATGGCTGCAATAAGGCGCGCTGGCTGAAGAGCCGGTGACGCTGCCCATCCAAAGAAATGGGAACGCTGGTAATGTTCCGGGCCGTGTGTCCACCATTATCAAGCTCAGGGGTGCGGGCTGCCAAGGTGTCGCGAATCCGCTGCACCCGCTCGGTGAAGTGGGTGCAAACCTCTGAAGTGAGGTGGTCGTCTTCCGGATCCGAAGGCACGTCGAGCTCGACGAACGCGTTACGCCGCATGCCGTCGTGGTCCAGCACGTCATATGAGCGATCGATGAGGGCGGCGGCATCCCGGATAAATGCCAGCGCGTCTTCGTGCTCGGCGCCATGAACGCTTGCCACGAAAGAGGCATGCCGGTGCGTCCACCCAATCGTAACAGGCCAATTCTGGTTAATGGGCGTAGATGGCGAACGCGCGATGCGCATAATCTGAGTGTCCAGCTCCGCCTGGTCGTCACTAGTCGTGTCCTCCCCCGGGCGCGAGGATGCAATGGCCCGCGGTTCCGACGTCGGATCATTGTCGGATGGGATGGTTCGCAGCGAGGGGAGAGAGTCGTGGTCGGATTCATCCGGGAAGAGAGGCGCCAATCGGGGCGACGGTAAAGTAGATCGACAATCCAGAGGATGCGGGGAGGAAGCGTCAGAGTTGCTGTTACTAGTCGGGGGTTCCGGGTGCGAAGACGTCGAGACAGGACCGCCTAGAAGAGCCGGCGTCCAATCCTCATGGCGAAGGTAGTCGAACGAGCTTGAGAGTGAAGAAAGGGTGGGAGAACGACTGCGCACCGCCTCCTGATCCGTTACGCCCGTAGCAGCGTGTGGCCGATCATTCGGGACTGCGGATCCGGGCGTTAGCGGAGTCATTCGCCGATCACACGGATCCCGGGGCTTACTTGTTCCTCCTTCGTCGTTGTTTACCGCGACGAAGGATTCTTCGGTGTCCATTCGATATTCCTCGTCGCTCTCTTCCTCAATCCCGTGGTGACTTGTCTCCACTGCCTCCTCTGCTTCTGCGACGTCGGCTAGCGTCTTGTATACCCCGAAAACGAAGCCCTGAACTCCTGGCTTGTCTGGTGTTGCGATGGTCGACAAAGCATCGCGTCTATAGCCTGCTTGCAACGTCTCAAGACGCGAGTTAGAAACGCCCCACGCTGGAGACAAAGGTGAGCAGGGGGCCGACGCGGAGGGCATGCTCGCGTCTTCGATCGCACGGCCGCTGTCCTCCAATAACTCGGGACGCTCGGTGAGCAGCCGAAAAGGCGGTACTGGAGTATCGGGGCGCTGGCTCCTGCCTCGCTTCATACGGATGGGGCGCAGGACGTGGTGTCCAGTCCGGGCCTCGGTGCCAAAGCGCACCATCGCCCGGGTGTCGCATTTAGGGGGCTCGTTAGGGGGATGAGTGAGGAAATAGGGGGCGCGCCAGTTGCCGCGCTCCGCCTTGGCGTTCTGGTTCTTCATGACCACGTCAAGGGGAATCGTGGTGTACGGCGACGGGGAGGGTCGTGCGATATGGGCGTTCCGGCTCCCCATGACGACGTCAAGAGGAGTCGTGGTGAAAGGGGGCATCGTCAGCTGTGCGGGAGTCGAGGTCTGCACGGGCGGGGCTTCGAGGAGGCGTTGCGGAGCCAGAGGGCGCATTCGCGGCAAAGGAACGGTGGTCCAGTTTGGCGCGAGTGGAATCCCATCAGCGATGTCCATGGCGTGCGCAGTTGGGCGCGGAACGCGCCTGTTCTGCCGGTCGATGGGGAGGCGATAAGGGCCGCCCTGGCGTTGCGGTTCTGCTGCTGCGTGCGCAGCGCGGTCGCGGATGGTGAGGGGATTACGGGCGTGAGGAGACGAGGAGAACGCGACCTCGTATGGCCAATGGCGTTCGTCCGCAGGCGCTGCGACGAGGGTAGCGAGGACGTGCCCGTTCACCATGCCGGGATGGCCTGTGAGCGGGTTATTGATGAGCATTCTCGCGTTGAGAAATACGGCGTGGAACAATTCCTGACCGTTCGGTCGGGTTTCGTGTCCAGTAAAAAGAGTTTGTGGGGATACAATGGAGCCGAGGCGAACCTCAGGCGGCTGGCCTTGTCGCTGGCGTCCCTCCTGGTGATTGGATGCTGCCCGCACGCGCGTTAGGACGTTCCCGCCACGTGGAAGTCGAGTTTCGGGGCCAAAATGGTGGATGCGAGTACGGTCCAACGCGTTGCCAGTGATGGGGGCAAGAGAGGAGATTCGAGCTCCTGGCTCGTGTCTTCGGGGATTATCGGGAGAGACTGGGTTAAGACGATGAGGCAATGGAGTTTGGGGATGGTGGGGGTAAGAAGAAGGGTGAAAGGTGGGGGCGTTCGGGTTAAGCAGAGGCATGTCTTGGCGTACAGGTAAGTGGGTGGATTCTTTGGAGTCTAATGTAATGGGGGGGTGATTTCTTGACAAAAATACCTGCCCTTTAAGCTCACTCATCCCGGGTTCTAGCAGATGCTTCCGAATTGGGCGTGCCATCATTGTTGGGATGCACTTCGCTCCCAAAGTGATCCAAAACACCCCGCATAACAATAGTTCGATGGCCACCCAGAACAATTTGGGTACGGAAATTCCCCGCATTAGGTGAATACCATTGTTCCTCTTTTTGCATTGTTCTTCGTCGTACCTAATCGCCGACGCCGCAGGCATTAAACCATTCTTGTCGGAACATTCCGGTTTAGAAGGCCCCGCGGAGTACAGGAACGACTGGGACGCAAGGTGGTTGGCGGGCAGCGGGTCTTTAACGACTTCGTAAGGGATAGCCAGGAGTTCGTATCGCGGCTGGCGGGTTTCGGGGTCCTTGAAAACCAGGTACGTCCCTTCGTCTCGCTCGTCGATGGTAACGAGATTTCCTCGTTGCCATGGACGACCAAGAAGAAGTTCAAAGGGGGCCTGGTGGCTTACCCATAGATCGGTGCGTGTCATTACACCGCCGCAATTGAATTCCACATCGCTGATGTAGCCGCGGAGTTCACCGCGTCCTCCATTAGCGTCGTTCATGGACATCACTTTGCACATGTCCACTGGATGCCGGATTTTTAATGCGGCGACGTCTGCGCGAACCACGTCGAGCTGTGATCCTGTATCGATAATTGCTGTAACAATCTTTCCATTAGTTTCCACCTCTACTCGAATTAAAATTCCTTCTGTTCGAGGCCAGTTCCAGTTTGCCACTAAGGGGTTATTATGCGATTTTCCCAATAGGACGGCTTTGACATTCTTGAGACGAATCGTTTCCAGTATGCCGGTGCGTATTTCTTTTGACGACACGAATGCTTCTCGCACCGTCATGGGGATGGTCAAATCAAGTATGCGCTCAATTATTGAAGGGACATGTACCGTCCCTTGAATATCTGAATGCCGTACTGCGGGTTTACTGGTATGTTCATCTTGCCTATTTGAACTTTCTTGCTGCTTCTTGACAGGTGTGATGGGTGATCTCCTCTCTTTGGGGAGATTTTCTTCGGCGCGTGGTGACATCTCCATTTCAACATCGACGTCATTTCTGGGCACGCGGACGTCTGCAGGCGTTAAATCCGGCAGCATGTCGCGCACCTTTTTGACAGCCGACTTGTTTTCAGGTGAGTCCTTCATTTTTCCTTTTTGGTCGGCGGCTTTTGCCGGGCCATTGTTCGGGCCGGTCACGTGACTGGGCCCAGAACGGTCTCGTTTCGGCAAACAAGACGAGCCTCGCTCCGCTTCGGCAGCCCGGAAATTAGGAAATCAGTTCATTCATTACTGGGAGCAAGCTGAGAACGACACTGTATCTAAGCGGTAGAAGAAGAACGATGGAGTTGGCGAGGATTCAGAACAGTTGAGCAAGGAACTTAGCCCGAATAAAAGCTGTCGCCAGGGAAATGAGGACGTAGTGGCTGGATACGGGGAGCAAGAATTGCGTTTCGTAGTCCAAGGTCCAGCAAGGTCGCAGCATGGCAAGTCAATTCAAGAGAGAGTATGATTTGCTTTTATACGGAGGCATGCACACGAGGTGAGTCTCCGTCAAGCCGTGATTGAATGCCAACGGGACAGCTGCAGTGACCCCAGAGAACCGAGCAAACTTGAGCCAAGACCCGGAGCTAAAAGAGTGTTCATGGGTATTGAAAGCAGTGGTTAAGACATTGATAGATGTTCAAGGAGGGAGCGAGGGAAAGTCATGAGAAGCAGCAACACGGAAGGCGGAAAGGATTCGGGGCACAGGATCCATCGGTTGGAATGGCAGGCTTTTATGCTGGAGAATCCTCGGTGAATCGGGCTGCGCCGGGTGCTGCGACGAGCTGCGTACACGGTGTTGGTCAGCTGTACCATGAACCCATCGAGGAAACTGGGCTGATTGTCCTTGCGACTCGCCGTGGTTGCTTAATATATCGATACTCAGCACTGCCCATGGGCACATGCCTCGCTAAATCGGAAAGGGTGGGCAATGCTGCTGTGGTTGGAAAAGATAGCCGGATTGCGTGGACCTTCGGCGATACCTGCGCAGGGCGCAGCGTTGACACAGTGACAGAGAGGCAAAAATGAAGGGACCCCATTAGGACCCCGCGCACCGATACAGAAGGAGTAAACGACCTCGTTTTTCAACTGCGAGAGCAGAGAAGGAGGAATGGAGATTGATCATATGGGGCAAAAACACAGCTTACGAGCCATCTCGTTAAAGAACGGTTAATCACCCCATCAAAGACTTCGCGCCGTGCCGTGCGCGTACTCGGCACGGTTCGTTCCGCCGCATGAACATTGTTCCCTTGATCCGACTCGTCTAGCCCGCGGGGAACGGTGACGTAGACTTCGCGGTCAGATCCAGATGCGTCATCGGGGTCAGATGGCTGGGCGTACCAATGCGCGTCCATTTCCCTCTGTTCTTGCGCCGAGTCATATTCTGACTCGCTATCAGAGGGTAAGGCTTCGATGTACGCGCTCTGATACACTGTTCTTGGTGCGTACGGCGATTCATAATCTTGTGAGGTGGTGGTGAACATTACTCGTGGAGCAGCAATTCGAGCCGCGGCTTGCGCCAGTGTCTCGCCTTGTCCTCGACGAATGAAGCTTCCATTCTTCATGCGCACCCGTCGATTTTCAGGGTCGAACACTACAATGTCTTTGGCGACTAGATCCTTGATTTCAGGACAGTCGCCAATGCGATGGCCGTCTTGTCCGCAGCCAAAGCATCCGAAATTGTCCGTTCGCGACGCGCCTAGAGGAATATTGTTGGGGTATGTTGGCGCGGCGCCTGCAACTCCTGTGCTCTCAGGTGCAGAACCTTTAAATTCCTTGTTTCTCGGGGGTCCTTTGGGTCCGGAATCGAACCAAGCCGGCGCAATTCTGGGCGGCTGAACACATTTGGCCGCAATGCCCGTCGTGTCCAGCGAAAGAACCTTGTAATAAACAGGTGGATATTCTGGGTCGGTGATCGACATCTTATTGAGCTGTCGAATTAAGCTGGTGACTTCCTCGGCGGTTCCAGCGGTTTGAAGGGTCTTTCCCTTGCTGGTCCCGGCGACAGTGGAAGGTGTCTTCTTCGACTTCTTCTTGGCTTTCGCCTTCTTAGCGCGGGCTTTGGCTCGATGCTTCCTGCGGTATGTCTCATAATCAGAGTCGTCGCTGTCTTCCGACTCCTCTTCAGATTCAACGTCCGTAGTATCGCTGTCCAAATCCACACCATAATCTGCAGCATTAACCACCATGGCTTCCGCGCGATTCCTGCGGAAGTACCATTCAGCTGCAACATTGATCTCGCGAACTGAATATTGGCGATTAAAACTGCGCGTGGGGTTGAGCTGATTTATTCGCTGCTCCAAGGTGCGACGTAAGTCTAGTTGTATCCCCAACCAGAAATAGACGTCGTAATTGACTTGGGTGATGTGACCTTGCTGCAGCAATATTCCAGCCATGGTCTTGTATTTGATGAAATATTTCTTCCATTGCGAGAGGTTATGGAAGGGCTTGGACTGCGTCTTCAACGTATAGGTCGCGATGTCACTCGGCTTATATCTAGAAGTGGCTCGGTCTGCGTCGTAACTTTGCAGTATTTCACGACGCAATTTGGGCCAGTTCCGTTGCTGATAATATTTGGAAGCGCGAATGAATCCTTGTACGTCTGGGGCACAATAATCCAAGATCAGCTTGCATTGATCAGTAAGATCTGTTACATGGAATTTCACAAGTAACCGATCATAATGCGCAATGAAGTATTCCACCTCAGCATGATGCCCGCGGAACAGTTTGGGTGCGTCCTTGCTTCCTCGCAAAGGCATATCCAAGACCGTGCGCGTAGAGCCTGAGCCGAAGATGGGCACAGAACTCTTCATGCGAGATGGCGGTGGAGGTTCTGAAGCCGACGATGATGCATCGTCTTCAGAGGAAGAATAGGCGGCATCCTGCGAGTCATGTTCCGAGTCAGGGTTCCCTGTTTGGAATTGAGACGGATGGAGACGGGCGTTGGATGACGTCAGATTGGGGAAAGGAAGATGGGCGCGGCGTGCCGGATTAACGAACTGCGTCATCGGTGGCGGTGCTGGCCCAGAGTCTGGAGCGGGCATTTGTAAATCTGGAAGCATGCTTGTCGAAGCTTCTGGATATACATTAGCCTGAGAATGGTCGTTGGTTAAATGCATGGTGGTGGTGGAAGTCGTGGGGGAGTTTCGTGGAAAATACGAGTCGAACTTGACAAAAGAGGGAAATTATATGAATATAATCCCCCCTGCGGTGGTCACCAATGATGTCAAGTGTATTATTGGTTAATACAGGAGGTCCACTGGGATTGACTTTGTCCGAGTGTTTCTCCAAAGGTTCGAATTTCCCTAATTTGTCAAAATGTCTCTAGAATGCCTCGAAGTGCGAAAGCGTATCAAGGGACGAATCTGACGAAGGCGGAGGTCGGCGAGTAGAAGGTTGGGAGTGCGGCGAGTAGAACGAGCTTACTTGTATAAACGAACTAACAAGTGTGCTCGAAAGGCTTTCAATAAATTGGCAAGGCTCTCGTCCAAGGTCGCAATGACACGAGGATTGGGTGGTGAGAATAAATGCTTTGACAAATCAACGAAAACGCAAGGGAGGCAGACGATAGAATGAGTATACAAGCAGACGAATTCCACAAGTGTACTCAAGGGAGGCGGCGTAGGGGTAGACGTAGGGTGAACAAACTAATAAAACCGTGTTTACTAGTTTAATTCGAGAGCGAAGGAACCTATAAGAATCCGAGTGACACTTATAAGCTCAAGAACGTGGTGAATACTGAGATCGCACAGTAAACACAAAAGCGTGGGGCGTGGTGAATTCTGAGATCGCACAGAAAACACAAAGACGTGGGGCGTGGTGAGTACTGAGATCGCACAGTAAACACAAAATCGTAGGGCGTGGTGAATTCTGAGATCGCACAGAAAACACAAAAACATGGTGACTACTGAGATCGCACAGTAGGCACAAAAAACGTGGGGGCGTAGGACGTAGATCGATTCGTAGGTGGGTTATTGGTTATTTTTACAGGAGTACGTGAGCTCTATTTATACTGTAGGTAAATAATGAGGTCATATGTATGGTTTCGTATGGATTATTCTATCTATGATGTCATTGTTCCATCGTATTCCGTATAATGCCATTGTTCTTGAGCGATGGCATCATTATTGTCTTTTCTTCCATTGTTCTTGGGCGATGACGTCACTGTGCATCTCGCCATTGTTCCAAGCGATGACATCACTGCTTCTAGCGGTGATGTCATGACGTGCGAGGCCGCTAGCGATGTCGGAGGACAGCGCAGGAAGGTGATTTCCAGTTTTACCAATTTTATCCATTTCTGAGGAGTCGGATTTTTCCATCATCAATTTCATCCTGAGTCCAAACACTTTTGGCTCATGACAACGAACACGGGGAATTTCATATCATTCAGGCCAAGGAACGCCGGGACCGTCTCGTTACCATTTTGGCCATTCCCCGAGAATGCTCGCGCCTTAGAAAGAGGAATACGAGCTACCTCCACGCTACCCAGTAAAAATTGTGTGACAATTGTAACCATTTCTTGATGACTAGGAATTTGTTCCATCATTGCAAACCGAGGACGGTTTTAATTACAGCTGTTTGCAAAAAGTATGGCAGTAGCCGAGATTTTGATAAAAAGATCAAATTTGATCTGCCGGCTTCCGGCAGTGGCAGGCACTCATTTCTCACTTGTTTCTCACTCTCTTCTCAACCGATTCACCCAATTTTTGTAGGGATGGGACCGTATTAAGCAGGGCTTCAAGTTCATACCCATCTCAACTGTTAAGTGACAATATTCAGATCCACCAAGTAATTGTTCACCGCGGATGTGATGAGCCAAATAGTCTCTTATAAACAGACGCTACAACAAAAATGTGCTCGTACCTCGCTTGTTGTAGTCTGTCGTTTTGCCGAGCGGTTTGATCGGAGGTCGAGTGTGTTATGTAAGCGAAATTTTGTCGCTTCAGTGCGCGACGCGTCCTTTCCCAGTTCTGCATCGAAATCATGTTTATCTTCCCCAAAGTTCTCACTTGTCTCGAACAGTTGGGGGCGCAACGGGTCAGGATCGAAATGTTTCGTTCCTTGGCTTGAACACAAGGAGGAAGAAAAATCCGAGCATGCGGAATATTTATGCACTTTTGCCTCCTGAAATTCAGTGTTATGTTGCTCTGAGGGATGGAACAACGGAAAGGAAAATCAAAAGGTGAGCACCGCCACAATGTTCACAAAACGATGTCGACCTCCAACCATCAGTGGCGCGGTTAACTTCAGACTATGAGCCAAAAGTGTTTGGACTCAGGATGTCAGCGACGAAAGTAGTGACGAAAGGAGTGCCGTCGTTTTTCTGATAGTAGATGTGCCCTTGCCGTCGGGCATGGCTCTGAAGAAGGTGGAGTCGATCTCATGGGCACCCAAGTTCGAGTCGCCCAGAGCTCTTGCCCAGACATCGTACATTGTTTTACCGGTTTTCCGGTCAACAGTGCAGCGACGCAGAGTGATAGGGCTCATTGAAGATGGTATGAGGAGGATTTTGAGAGAAGGTTGAGCGAAGGAGAGTGGGGATGTAGCAAAGAGGCGGCGCTACTTACTTATGTTGCGGGATCAACAAAACTCGGACTGTCCTGCACATTTCACTCCCGGTACATTCCGTCGCAGACCCGGCACATTCTCTTCACGCCCGGCACATTCGCTCGGCATGTACCGGGCTTGGCGCAACGGTGTTCAGGCCCGGGATGTTGATTCTTCCGGCATCGCGGCTATGTCGGTACGTTGTTCCAACCCGTTTCTCCGCTCCGACTGTTGTAGCTAATTGGAACCAACAGTTTGTCCTGGCATTGCTCTCTCTTCAACACTACTTGCAAACCCACCTGCATCATTGACATTCAAGTCCAAAATTAGAGTTGACACGCGCCAAAGCTCGATCACCCATCATAAAAACTCCCCTCCGGAGGGGGATCAATTGTGCACGTGAGAGGAAACCATTTCCTCTCGCCCTCAAAAATGCAGATAAATATGTAAGACGCTCTGGAGTATCTACGTGTATATATAGATTAATATAAAACATTGCCAGAGCCGTTGTCATCCCTAGAAATCCGTAGAGTCAGGGAATGAAAGAGAACGACAGAATAAACAGACTTGACACGCCTTATTTCCTCTTGGCTTTCTTCTGGGGTTGCTCCGACACGTCTTCATCAGCAACGCGTTTACGCGTCGTTGGAGCGCGAGAGCGCGTTGAGATGATAATGTTAGCCTCATCCACCTCTTTTCGTGCTCGCCGTGACTTCTGGCCAGTATCTGTTCGATGTTCGACAGGGGGGGATGGAGCCGGTGGCGACTCAGAAGGAGGTGGAGGCAATGTGGGCAGCTGGTCGGATGGGGCGCCCAAAACAAAGTCAAACCCACCAGTCCCTTGAACATCAGGAGGAGCGGTGTCAGGCAAAACACTAGACATCCCATACGACATGAACTCGTTGAGTGGCTCCATGGCGAGGGGACCCGTGGCGAGCATGCCGGATTCGAAGGGCATCAGCATATTGAAATCAAAACCAAATACCGCGGGATCGAGTATGGGATCCAACGACGAGACTTGGGTCATAGCCAGATCCTGCGCAGGAAATGTAAAGCCAGTGTCCGGGAAGCCAAGACTGGCCAGGAGCGAATCAATGTTGGCGTCGAAACTGGATGCGGTGTCAGCTGAGGGTTGAACCCACTCAACAGGCATCGGCTGCGCATCCTCTTGTACTGGGTTGGTTGTAAGCAGAACAGTATTCAACGAGACGTCGGACTCGGACTGCGTCGGTTGTACAGGTGCGTCTAAAATTCGATCAGAATCAATAGTTGTGAACAGTCGAAGCGAGCTTAAGAAGGCACCTTTCCGTGTGCGTGCCGTTCTTACGCGTCCGCTGGAGCTTGCGGATAGAACAACGGCCGTCGATTTTGACTTCCCCCGCCTACCAGATGGTGCCTTTGCCGCCTTGAGCTGCTCCTTCAGACTCTTGGTCGCTGCAATAGAGGCGTCGAGTTGACGCTGCAGCTCTTTAGAAACATCCTCGGTCTTGCGCGACTCGCGGGCACGGTGCACAGCGGCAGACTGGCGCTGGCCATTGCGAGCCATGCGATGGGCCAGCTCGTTGTTCGGGTTGGAGAGGATCCCAGTCTGCAATGACATCTGGATCTCCCGCGCGACATTCTCGTCGACCTTGCGGCGGCTGCAAACGAGTTAGAGATGTAAAGAAGTCGTCAAATAATATCGACTGACCTCTCAAGTGCTTCAACCGGTGTTAGTTTGATTCCCGTCAGAGAGTTGGTCCAATGGTGCTGCGCCTCGTTGGTGTTTGTCGTGGACGGAGTCGAATCCCATACGTCCGCGGGAATGCGCGACTGGGACTTGACAATACAGGGAAGAATCCAGGCATGCATTTCTTTATGTTTCCACCAATCTACGCAGTAGACATCAGTGAAGGTAAGCTCAAAGTCGATTTGAAACTCACCAGAGATCTTTTTTTGGCCCAAGCCATAGATAAACGTGGAAAACTCTTCGAGCGACTTTTTCGAGTCAATATAGAAAACATCTTGAATGCGCGCGTACTGCTCAGCAGATACAAGCGATTTGAAGTCGTGAATTGGCCTTGAAGAGGAATCGGTACGGCAGGAACGAGAGAGAGAGAACGATGTACTCCTTCCCATGTCTCCAGCATAGCTTGATAAATTCCGATGCGACTTCTTCGGGTGGGGTATCGTTGGAAATGCCGCTGTACTCGGGATCATTGTGTTTCATGACCGAGCGACAGAGACCGATGGCCTGTTGACCGTCCATGTCCAGATTCGTGACGAGGAGATTACCGCCTCGAACAAATCGTTTGAGCGGAATGGGTTTACTCGTGACCATGAGCTTAACCTGCTGAAGCTCGTCGAAGAGAGCCTCAAAAAAATCTGTGCTGGCGCCGTCGATATAGGCGCGAAGAATGGATGCGGCTACGGAGCGTTAAATGGCAAAACATCTCTTCGAGTGAAAAGTGCGAACCTCTTTGCACAACCTTGGCAAATATAGTGAGCTCCCACTCATTCACCTTGCCCTCGATCCCCTTGTAAGTGCCATCCCCGTCAAACGACGTGACTCCGGGATCGTCGAGCAGCTTCAAAAGGTAAGGGACAAAGGTTACGATGATTTTTTCGCCTTTCTTCGTCTCAACGTAACTGTGGATGTAACGTTCAGGGAGCGGCTTGGTTAACTCCGCATGAAAGATCGGACGGATGGCTAGCAAACGTGAGAATGGAGATGGAGGGGCCGAAGACCATAACTTACCCTCGACGCCAAGACCATTGGGATATTTTTCTAGCTTCGCGGCGTGCAGCAAGTCCTGTTTGACACGTTTATTGTGGAGCGGCGGAGCGTGGGCCGCCGGCGTCTTCCCCTTGAGGAGTTGCTGAGTCGACGGTGCTGTGAGAAGTGTCAGCCGCGAAATAAACTCAGACGAATGATTCAAACCATTGTCGATCTTCGCCACCGTGGCTCCGAGGACACCATTTGCGTCGATGCACTGCCGATAGGTCTCCTTGTGGCTGAACGAAACCTTGTTAAGCGTCGGCATCGGGTGGTTATGGCCGGTAGTGTTGTGAACGATGAGCACTTTGCGAATGGAAGGATCGTCCGAGACGAAGATCGTGCGGACGGCTTTGCACGGATAGTTTTGTATCCTGCACGTGACAGCTTCAAGTTTGACGCGAGTTGGAGGTGGGATTGCGACCGGGTGTTGCAAATACTTTCGAAGCTCGCCTATGTCGACCCACTCATGGTCGAGGAATTTGGCGGCATTGTCGGCAATGTACGTGGGATTAAAGAGCTGGCTAGACGCGTAAGAAGCACTCCTTAACATCGTGGTGAAGACGTACATAGTTCCGGAAGTCCATCAGTTGACGAGCGGACAGGCTGTCAAGGTATTCTTGGTCGGCAGGCGCGTGTTTTGATCGTGGTTCGGCATCGGCAGGCATTTCGACGCGCTTTTGACGCGCTTTTGACGCGTCGACGGCGAGAGGCAGCGAGGGTGGTGGTGGTAGGAAGAAAAGATGGGCAGGGACTTCTGAGTCAGACCACGGTCTGAGTCAGATGTCAGACGGTCTGACAGGTGTCCCATTCCAAATGGAGCTTTGCCGATACACGGTACATTTCAAAATGGAAAGTACCGGGTTTGATCTGAAAGGCGGCACATGGACAGAATGTACCGGGTCTCATTGGTATGTACCGGGTTTCGGAATGTGCGTGCAGTAGGAGCTTTGTATATACTCCTTATGTTGTAGCGGGGCGGGAATGTTGAGGAAAGTCGTCGAATATTCTGAATATGCGCCGAGCGCCACGTAGACTCCACGTCCTCACCACGTTGCCACCCGTAGATCCTGAAGAAAGTCAGAGAATATTCGAGGAAAATTCCGAGTGTTTCACGCTTACCCAAATTATCTCCGTTCATGTATGTAATACGTTCCCGACGCCTGAGCTTGGGCACGGATTGAGACTCATCATCAGGGTGAGCCCTCTTCTGCCTAGATGGTACAGAATTGCCGTCCACCTCCATGATGGTTGGCCAGGCGAGCCCGGCAGTGTTGGTGGCGGAAGACGAGGCACGCAGCTGAATCAACTGGGAATTCATATGATCATCCTCTGCCGGTGCCGTAGCTGGCGTGCCTCGTCACCCATGTTCTCGGATAGTTCTCCTCCACCAAGTAAAAAGCCGTGGCTTCCTCTGCCGTCCCGTACCGCATTATGGTCCGATGATACAGCATATCCATTCGGCGGAACTCTTCACGCACATCTTGACTTGGTTGACGCTGGATAAATTTCTGCTCGAATGGTCGGAGAATGTAAACTCCGGCGAGTGATGTGGCGCGGGACAGCATAACATAAGGTGCCTCTGTTCCGGTTGTACTTTCTAAATCCATAATAACGGCATTCATCGCTTTTCCTTGCAATTTGTGAGCTGTCATTGCAAAGGCTGGGACTAAGGGCACTTGGGTTCGTCTTATCAAGCATTTTCGAATAGAATCTGGATGTACAAATTTCATGTCGACAGTTTCGCTAATGATAGTGGCATGTTTTGGAGGTAGGTTCGGCAACGCAGGACCGGTCATATCCGGTATGTACACAATGCAATCGCAACAGTCAAATTTGAACCACTGCTCAGAGGTTCGTCGCTGTGATCAGTCTCATCCCAATGCTGCACAGAGTCTGCCGCGGCCCGACAAGCTGCAGATCTGTTGGATATTTGCGAAGACCTCGAAGCATTAGAGTCGGATGAACCGGACGAACTAGCAGAATACTGAGACTGGGACGACTGCGAAGAGGAAGAGCGGTCACTCTCTGGACTGCATGTTCGCGGCGGAGAGGATGATCTGCTGTCGGGAGCAGGAGAGGGCGGTGAAGGAGGGTTTTGCTCGTCCAAATCCATAGTTGTAGGTTGCGAAAGAAGGTGTCGTGCTCTTTCCACCTCCCCGAGAAGGGTCGCGTAGTCGGCACTGCGCTCCAAAAACTCATCCAATTTTCCGCCCTCCAGTCGTTGGTAGCCGCGGTCAAGGCGGTTGACAGCAGCATGGTCCATGGTTCGCCCCGACCTGAACAAATGCAACTCCTCCTCTTTGTACATGCGGAGGAGGACCTGGGTCTCGTCGCGTAGATGGGGAGAAGTGTGAGCTTTTGACCGACGTTTCAGGTCAAATGCTGTCTCGATGTCCTCTTTTATTTTGAGGAAAGGACGTTCGGGGCGATCGTTTGGCGATAAAATTTGTCATCAAACTCCCCACCTCAACGGCTCACCATATCCTCGAGCCATCGGTTGTACCACTCCTGAATGAGGTCACCTTCAACAAAGTTCCCAACCTCTCCTCGGATGGTGAAGAGCCAATTATTGAGCAGTGTGAGCTTGAGTTCCGGAAAGCATTCATACTTGAGCGGAGCGTCAAGCTCAAGCATGTACCTCATGTAGTTCCGGTTCGAAGTGCCGGCAAACGTGAAGATAAAAATCTGTTCGCAATTTGGACTCAGCAGAAGTTATAAAGAGTGAAGTGTACCTTCAATATTTCGAACATGCGACCGACATCACCCTCTGAAATCGCGTAGTTCAGCTCAGTCCACCATCCGTATTCCATGAGGACGAGGATCGAGCTGCTGAGTACCCTATCACCGTCAAATTCTGGCTCTTCAACATGTATCTTGGGCCTGTCGTCCTTAGCCTTGCGGATTTCCGCAGCAGGGGCTCCCGGCGGGGAGACATCGTCTTGAATATCCGCGAGACCGGGCATTTCAGTGTCTGACTTATCCTCGTCGTCGCGGTGCAACCTCTGTGCAGTGGCTGCGTCTGCTGCTTGACTGACAGGTGGAACGGGATCTGTCTCACGAGCGGAATTCCATGGTGTGCCTGCTGGGAATTTTTGTCGCGGTTCGGCATCGTCAAATTCAGCTTTCGACAGGGACCGGTCATACGCGGCCTGGGAAGCGTAACGTTCGCGCAGAATTGAGGCTTGGTCCAAGAGGTTTTCAAACGTGGGTAGAGCGTCGTTAGCGGCAAGATTTTGGAAATGGGCACATATGGATATCCCCGTCGATGTCCAACAAAAGGCTTGTTAGATATTATAAGCACATATGCAACCAAGATTGAAGGGAAAGACATACCGCCCAAATCAATGTCATCCATGATTTTCAGTCCGATTCATCGCGCGATGTCGCATCGTTGAGGCTGCGCTGCAGGTCAGAAAGGCTCGCTTCCAACATGGAGTTGAGCGCCTTGCGGGCAGTGCTATCGCTGACGGTGGATCCAAAACGACAGTAGACACGCTTGACGTCGACGTGAGATCTGACTGCGAAGTGCCAGATCCCAAGCGGCAGTGCCAGGTCACCGCTGGCATACACATTTCGTCTTACAATGAAGGAACTCAGGGCACCGACTTGTATCTGTGGAATAAGAATCAGTAAAAGCCAGCCAGTATCGTTGAAAGAGCCAACAATTGGATGGGGACGACGTTTCCGAATGACGACAACACCTTTGACGCGTGGCGCGCAGAAACACTCGAGCAGATACCAAATGAATGGATCCGTTTGGCTGTACTTGTCCGCGAGGCCTTGCATGGTAAAGTCCATGTGTTTCCAGTCTGCTACGTTCGCATATTCAACCCGTCCATTGCTCGTGGCGCGCATATGAGTCCGGTCATCCGGATCATCAGTCTTTGCACCAAGCAGACCGATGCGACGGTACGCCTCGTCGCCGACAATGCGGGTGGCCCAAGCATTCATTTAATTTCAGGCAGGGGCGAGCATAGCCGTCACCGGCGTGGGCTGCTCGTTTCCGCGGTTGCGTTCGAGCCATATATAAGAAGAAGTGGGGTCCTGAAACTGCTTTCGAGGTCGACTTTGCGCTATGAATCGAATAGATCTGAAAACAGGCGAAAGGGGAGGTGATATGGGAAACTGTTGACAAGGGTATGGCGACATGACGGGCCGTGCGGGGGGCGAGAAGCGGCGAGGAAGACGAGGAAGTAAAGGCAGAAATAAAGTCCAGGAAGTAAAGGCAGAAAATAAAGTCGAGAAAAGAAAGGAGCAGTCATGGGTAATGGGAATAAATCTTGCGTGGGGTGATGCCGTCCGGCTAAGCATAAGCCAAGTAATATGCACGTCCAGGTAAGGATACCGTGACGCGTCATCAAGGTAAGGATAACTTGTCAAGAGAAAGGACTTCTTGGAGTGTGTGCGTGCTAGCGAGAGGGACGTGTGTGAGATATATCCGTCGAAAGAAGCGCCGGTAGGGCTGCATTGTGGGGCCTATTCTGTGGCCTTGGAGAAGCCGTAAGGGTGAGGCACGATTTGGAAGAGCATTTGAGGAATTGGGCCCAGCCGAAGACCCCGTAGTCTCTTCTAAACAGACACTACAACATATCTGTGCTCGTACCTCGCATGTACCCCCGTGCGAGACCCGGACTGCGGAAAAGGCAGAAAGACCGATAGCAAGGGAAAGAAAGAAGGTGAAAGGCGAAAACGATCCGAGTACGAGGAAATGGGCATTGGGGAGTCACCCGGGCGAAGGAAAGACATGGTAAAGAAAAGGAAACAGCGCGGAGGCAAAGGTGGGTGGCAGGGATCTGAGAGAGTCGCCACAGTCATTCGAGCCTGCGACGCGGACGAGAGATACGGTTTTCCATGAATAAATAAATAAAAATCTTGCAACGGCGGCGCTAGGGTTTGTTCTTTTTCGATACGTGGGTTGACCCTAGCCATTGCAGCATTTGTTGCCCAGGTTCTATCAAGCTTCGACTTCGGGACCTGTCTGATTCGACTCCGGACTCGATAAGCTTCAACTTGAGAGTGGTAATGACTCGTTGTCCTTCCGTCGTTCGCATTTTGTTCTATATTTCGAGGCGAAAAAAGCACTTTTTGCAAAAATCGACTATCAGTCATGTTACGTCCTTGCCGAGAGTCGAACTCGGGATCCCCAGAAAAGTGCAAAGATGGTGGTCAATACTTGATCTGGGGCGTGTTACCGTTACACTACAAAGGCGACATACGGCGCAGGGTTGCCTTTGTTGATGACGGCTCTTTTCTCCTCCCTCCACTCTGTTCATTTTCCAACAAGGGGTCCGTTCCTCCTCTCTTCGGCGAACGAAGAGATTGAGAGGAGCTTATGTTTGAATGGGGAGTCTAACCGGAGCTTCCTTTAAATCGCTAAAGGGACTGAATAGTTAGCATAGGTGTCCTACCGTTACACTCTTAAGACTTTGAAGTGCATTAATTCTTCGTGTACTTAGGTTCTTCTTCTTCTCTTCGAAAAAAAGTGGAGTAAACTTATGTCTGAACCCGCCACACGGACACCGTCGGGACGACTCCAGGAAGGAAACTAGGACTTGCTGCATGCGTTGACCCGTAGAAAATGCTGCGATGTTCAGGTTGAACTGCTTCGATAGTACCATTGGAGACAACATCTACAACTAGTCAGGGTCCAAAGATGAAATCGTAAGAGTTCGTAACAAGGTAAGACAATCATAAAAAGAACTGGCAGAGGGGAGAGAGATACCAATATTTAAAGTTCGGGTACATAGTCCAAGGTACGGGGGCGCGAGAAGCGCAAGTCCAAGAAAGGTGGGTGTGTGATTGACGCAGCGAGGTCCATGGCGAATGCCGGCCGTATGGTACAGGCGATTATAAGAAAAAGACGAGGGGGTCGGTATAGCTGGTGGTGATTCAAGGAACACAAGACGCTGCACAGGGAGGTTAGTAAGTCCGCGGGGAGCGATCTCGCTGCGAACTTACTGACGACAGTCCTACTGCCTAGCAGCTCGCTCCCGTTCGGCCAACTTTCGTTCGAGCAGTGACGCGATACTTCTTCTGAAAGAAGGGGTCAGCGTTTCGAAAGGACCGTACAGACTCAGCACTTACCCGGTGCGAGCTTGGTACAGTGCGATGGGTGATGCGCGTACGCCCGTGACCTCCTTCCAAATGTATGTCGTTCGGGTCGAGCAGTCCCGCGTGAAGAAAGTGAGACACAATCTCGGGATCACGGAAACGATAGCGGAGAAAATCGTCGAGGGCGCGAACCACGTCGAATTGACCGTGCAGAGCGAAGGTTTACTTGAAAAGCCGAAGCCGCGAGTACTCGTGGGGTTGGAGATATGGGGGCGGTACGGGAGCGTCCTGATGAAGCAAGACCGCATCCACGATCCACCCTCGTTGCTGAAAAAGGTCTTCCACGTATCGATTGAATCCCGTAATCTTGTTCCGCAATAGGGTGTAAAGCTGAATCCAATCGGGGTGGTGTCGCGCAAGGATTTCAAGAGCGTATCGATACATAAGGGACTGGTCGAGGGAACGGCGACTGAAGAAACGATGACGCCGCCCTAGTCGCGTATAGCGCGGCCAGCGTTAACCAGTCCTGGGGAATACGCGTTGAGGGTGTCGCGGAGGCTTTGTACGCACTCTGCGAAACGCGTGCAGTATTCATCGGAAATAGTAACCCGGTGCTCCACGTCGACGTCGACCTGCGCATCCGTCTGCATGCCGACCAGATCGAGAATGGCAGGACAGGGAGCAAGCAGAGTGTTGGCTTGGCGAATGAATGCAATCGCGTCGTTGTTCTGGATCGTGCGTACGCGATTAACGAACGCTGCATGGTTGTTCGACCAATCGGTCAGGAGGGGCCAGTTGCGATTATTGGGTGTCGAGGGAGGGCGCGCGATCCGTTCGAGTTGCCGCTCCAATTCCTCCGGGTTGACGGGAATGGACTGGGCTTGTGGGTTCGCGACAACCCTACTCTTTTTGTTAATAAAAAGAAGAAACGGTGAATAAGAAACGCACGCCGCCAAAGGATCCGACGAAGATTCCTCCTCCGAGGGAAGAGTGCGCAACGAAGGTAAGGAGTCGGTATCAGATCCGTCGATAAATAGCGGCCGCGTGGATGGGGAGCAGCGAGTAGAACGACAATCGTAGGAGACGGGTGACGATATGCGTGAAGCTCGGTCGTGGCGATCCGTCCAAGTGATTGTGGGATTGGCGTTTGTCTGCACATCCCGGGAGACGGAGACGTAGGAACTGGTGAGGGAGAGGGAAGAAAGTTGGGACGCGCACTGCCTCCGGTCCGTATCCTTCCGAGACAGAACGCGTGAATTTGTTCGTGCCTGCGGAACCGGAGGTTAGTGGCTGCGAGACACCCGATCCGTCGCGCTTACTTTCTGCTTCCCTCCGCTCATCCCCATATTCAGCGGGATCGTCTGTTTCCATCCGATACTCGAGGTCGCTCTTCCGGCTGCTGGTGTCTTCCTCAGTGACTCGCTGCTCACGCGCTGCCGCGACCAGGGACTGGTGCACGCTGAATACAAACTTGGATACCCCGTTCGCGTCTGAACTAGGCAATGTTGCCATGGCGCATCGCTGCGCGTTAGCTTGAAGCTTCTCCAAACGCACGTTCGATGCGGCCCACCCCTGGGGAATTGGTGAACAGATCGTGTGGCGCGAGGTCAAAACTGCCTGGGATGTCGACGACGCGGCCGGGGTTGGGGGTATAGCGGCAGACCTTGATAGAAAGAATTAGCCAACGGAGCTGAGGCGAGGTCGTTAATGAGACGATGCGTACCCGTTTCGTCTGGAACGGCAGTGATAGGTCGTCTTTGTACTGCGACGCCGCTCTGCAGCAAACACCGACCATGCGCCTCCGGACGTGTGAGCTACGATGCGCGAGTTCGGCACACTGGTGGTTCTTCGATATGACGGCTCATGAGAAGGGAAGATGTGGGTTAGCCAGGCTACGTACCAGTCCTCGGCGGGTTGTAAATAAGAACGGCCCTGCGATTCTGAGGATCTTGCATCTCGTCAGTGGAGGGAACAATCAGGAAGCGCCACAAAGTACCTGTTTTGGGTGTAGGTCAAGGATGGCGGAGTAGATCGTTGGCCGATTTTACCGATGACGAACTGGCTCATGTACATTATGTTCAAGAGCCGGGTGTAGTCGTTCTTGACGTTGGCCTTGAACGCTTCATCGAAAGTCGGCGCCGTCCCCGCATGCCAGTGGATCCCGCACATGTAGAAGACGGTGAATGGGGAGAGTATGCGGCCGACTCCGAGGGCAACATGACGCCGGGGGTGCATGCCCTTCGGGAGGTTGGACAGGCACGTGAGGCAGCTCACGCCCGCGGGCTCGTCCTTGTTGTCGATGTGCGTCTCGCCGAAGGGACCGATCTCCGCGATGGAGTCGACCTTGCCCTCCTCGTCGTCGACTGTGGAGCCTGAGCTTTCGCAAGACGAAGTGATAGAGAGAGCACTTACACGCCTTGCGAGATTGGGCCGCCGCCTGGTTCGACTGCTGGTTTGTGGAGCCGATGTTGCGGTCGGAGCCGACGCGAGGCGTGTTCATCACCTCCGTGCGAGCGTCATAGAGCTGGGCGAGGCCAATAGGGCCGAAATAGCGAAGGCCCTCGCCAGCGAGCTCGCCAGAAAGCTGGGGGTGTCGTTAATACAGGCGGGCACGGCAAACAAAAACAGACGCACCTCGCTGTAATCGCGGCGGAGGAGGAAGCCCAAGTCCTGCACGGCAAGGGGCTTGGTGCGGTCGAAAAAGTTGCCCGCTGTCGGAGCGTGCAACCCGCCCTTCTGAGGTTCGACGCTCAGTGTGATGGGGATGGCGCGCTCTGTGCCCTCGATCGGCTTGGACCGGCGTTCCCGTTCCAGAGCGGTGCTGCCGACACGACGCCCGTTATCGTCAAGCTTGGGGGCGGACTGCGAAGCTTCGGATTCCAGCCCGATTATGCGCTGCTGGAGCTCTTCGGCGCGCTCTTGCATATCGTCCCCGAGCTCGGAGCTGAGGACAGATGAGCCACGGAGCAAGAAAAGAAAAGAACAGAGCCACTCACATAGCGTAGCCGCAGGATATCATCATATCCTTCTGGGGGTCTCCGTCGCCGTTGACGTCGCGGAGGAAGAGGAAATCCTCCGGTCGCAGCATGAGGTTGCCGCTATCGTGCTCGTAGATGACTGCGTCGTCGTCAGTAAACGAAAAGACGTGCGGAGGATGAGTAAAACTAACGATGGAAGCCCGCGCGGTGGTGCGTGGTTTCACAAATTCCACGCCGGGAGACCGCGCGCTGGAAGCCGTGGACGAAGATGTTCTTCATGACGTCCTTGTCGTCCAGATCGAGGACGAGTACATAGTCCGTGCCCCCCCGCCCGTTGCGATGCGGGTTGACGGGGTGCTTGCCCCTGTAAACGTAGATGTCGGGGAGCTGCTTCTCCCGGGACGGGATGGCTAGAGGCTTGGAGTAAAGCCCTTTGGCGATGTGCGTGGGGAGAGACGCGGGGGACGCCTTGAAATCGAAATACCGGAGCGGCGGCGGCTGCGAGGGCTGCGATGCGGATGCGGAAGAAGTGCTGCGGCGAGACTCCGCCGTCGAGCGATCCGTTCGTCGTGCTGAAGCAGCACGCCGCGGGGGCAGCGGCGGCGACGAAGCCGGTGGAGGTGGCGGCGACGCAAGGGGTGGAGGCCGCGGAGCAGGCGGTCGTAACGACTTGGGAGCGCCGGAGGTTGCAGACGAGCGTGTCGTGCGTCTAGCAGGGACACGCGTTTCCGCAGGGGATGGATCAGGCGTGGGCGGCGCGGGGTGGCCACTGCCGCAGTGCGATGGGCGGAGGACTTTGAGGGCACTTTGGACGACGACGCAGCGGGCATTGTGCCTCCGCTGGAATCGAGGATCGCGTCGAATCGGACCTTCTTGCGCTGCGGCGGCGGCGGGAGGTCCCACTCCTCTTCCTCGTCCGACAGAACAGGGTCGGGGCCGTCGGGCAGCCGGACGGAAGGAGTGGGAGCAGGTTTCTTGACGAAGCGGGCCACCCCCGCAGTTAACGCGCTGGCCACCGACTTGAACGAGAGCCGCGAACGGCGTGAGGTGGACATCGGAAGGGAAAACGGAGCCTGTGTCTCAGGTGAGCAACTCACTCAGTCAAAGCGAGCGAGTGGAGGGCTTACCTAAGCCTTCCACTGCGTCCCTCCGTTCTCCAGCTCGGGTGTTCAACCGTTGACTGGTGGTGGTTTGGCAGAAAAAAATGGGAGGGAAAAATGGGGGCAGCAACCAAGAGCGATTGGCATCTCCGATCGATCGCTGTGGTTGCCAACGGACAGCTGACTGAAGCACTGCAATCGATGGAATGGCGCCCGTCTTTGCACTCCTGAGTGTCGTGCTGCTGGTCGCGTGTGGGGGTCGTGGTGGTCGGTACTTTAATGACCCCGGATCGATCTGCTCGCCAATGATTTATTTCCGCCCTGCGCATACTCGGGCAATACGCCAGAGTTCCCCCGCCAAGGCAAATCCCCAGGTCCGAAAATATAGTATACAATCTATACTTGGGTCAATGGAGCTGCGAATCAAGTCAATCGAATCATACCTGAGTGTGCGTTGAAGCAAAGCCAACCCAGTCTATTTGCGATGAAACTGGAGTCTGAATAACGAATTACATGTCAGTTGTGGGATCGAGCTGAGACAAACGGAGTCAACGTGCCGTAGACCCAGCCTTGAACCGATCTTGCCCAGCGTTCTGTAGCCCTCGCTGAACAAAAAAAAAATGTCAGCAGATCCTGAATGAGAATCGAAGTTGCGGCTGACCTGTGAAAAAGACCAGAGTCTCAGATCTCAGCGTTCGAACACAACGTTTGAGCCCAAGGAATCTGCGGAACTAGTGTGTAAGGAATCGATATGCATTAGAAATTTAACCGAACCTAGGTTGCGTTGCAGATAGATGCGGCATTGGAATGTACACCACTACGAGGTCGAGAATCTGGAATCAATGAAAGTCAGTGGCGAAACACATTGCAAGATAGGCAGACCCACCGGAGGTAAGCCGAGTATGGTTTCTGAACGACAGTTTTGCTGGGGGACAATCGGGAGTCAGACCAGTGAAAAATCTAAGAGTGAATGGAGTATGTAAGCCAGCGTCGATTCAGCGTTGAGTGAAACGAACCTGGTGCGATTCAAAGACAATGCAGGTACGTATGCGCAGCCACGGTGGGTAAGATATCAAGGATCTAGGATTGTAAGAACGTCGGTAAGAGTAAGATTGAATTTGAATTGAATGGGACACACCTATTGCTCTGAAGGCACTAGTAGTCCCATTGAAGTCGGCACTCGAAAACCAAAGTGCTCGTCGCCGCCAGATATCTGAAGCCGCAGAATAGTCAGTACAAG
Source organism: Mycena vitilis (assembly GCA_029203975.1). NCBI lineage: Eukaryota > Fungi > Basidiomycota > Agaricomycetes > Agaricales > Mycenaceae > Mycena > Mycena vitilis. The sequence continues at coordinate 16,933 of JARGYF010000269.1, read as the reverse complement.
CCCGGTTGTGATACCAGAAACATACGACTTGGTTTGCATCCCACTGGGTGAATTGAATGTTGTGAATCGAATGTCGTGAGTTGCCCCAAGTCGTCCACGGGTGTGGGGTACCACGCAAATGTCGTCCAGCTAGCAAGCAACTTCTGCGTCCGATACGGACTCTGTCCAGGACCCGCGTCGTCCGCGTCTCACCGCCCCCAGCCCTCGACGTTCAGCACATTGTGCTCTGGCCGCTCGTGCAGATCGCGGCCACGCTACCCTCCTGCGAACTTCTCAGCGCAACAGCCGCGCGCCGCAGCCGGCCACTTCCCCGCGCAGGTCGTCCCATCGAGCTTTGATTTTAGCGGCGGCATTCCGCGTTCTGCATTGCGCGAAATTAGTTATTGGATAGCCAGTTTTCGCGGTGCATGACGGGGGATTTGAGGCGCTACAGACAGTCGCTTCAGTTTCAGTGCCTAAGACGCTGAAGGATATGCACCTGTATCTTGATATCTTCGTATCTTCACTTATATTCTGCTCCGTGCTAATTTATTCTGCTCCTCTCAAAGTCGACCCTCCTTTGCATGGTTTACTGACTATGCGCTACTCTTTACATGAAAGCGCCGCCCAGCGCTCGCCCCCGCCCCCGTTCCCGCCGGCTCTCGATCTTGACCATGACGGTCAAGACCAAGAGCCAAAAGAGGCGCCCAGCCAAACACAGACCATCTTGATGTGCCATCAGACGGCATCCAGCATGCCGTCTGATCGCACATCAAGATGGTCGTGTGTTTACACGGGCGCCTATTTGCCTCTTGCGGAGAACGCTCACCTAGTCCACCCAACTATGTAAGTATCGAGCGCGTTTGTGGTCAGTGGAATAAACTACAATGGACGTATGCGTCGCCGATGTCCGGGGAATCCCAAGGACCACAGGAGTGAAAAAAAAAACGCGAAAAAGACGCCGTCGTCGTCAGATAGGCGCGCGGCGGCGCAATCGGTTGTCTGGCGCGAAATCACAGCACCCGACTCACACGTTTGCAGGAACTACATCGACGACATGGCCGACAAAGTCGCGGAGGGCAGCGGGGAGGAGAGCAGGATGGGTGAGTGCTCAGCAAGGGTCCGTGTGCGGCGCTGATTGCGCTGCCATGCCAGATGTCGATGATCTCTCATGCAATCCTGCATCACTGCTTACTCTTCGCATCGAGAACCAGCCCGCCGATCCAATCGTGCCGCCACCTAACCCCTTTGGCCCCACAGCTCGCTACCCGTTCCTTCCTGCCAAGTCTGAGTATGGGGGACCTGATATTCACTACTCCGTTCGTTTTGGTGGCCCTAAAATATATGATCTACTGCACACGTTGCCAATGGAGAAATATGGTGCCTTGGCAGGGGAGGTTTTAGAGAGGGAGGAAGAAATCTTCGCAAGGGACGACATCCCAGATGAACACAAGGTCATGCATGCATTGTGGGCCAGATGGATCTCTTCCTATCGGCAAGTGCATACCTTATCAAAGTCACCCAGTATGGCTCAATGTTTTCTAGCCCCTTGTTCATTGCAGATTATAAATGTGGAGCCGAAAAGTTCATCGACGATTATTGGAAGATGATTCGTATGGCGGCGGGCCGGGATGCATTGCGGTATTGGCTTGTGGTAAGTTGCTGACTTGATGCAGCCGTGTAATGATTGCTGACAATGACAAGTTTCTAATGCGGCAGGAGTTTTTGGTTGGACATGACGTCGTTCTCCTACTCGAGCACTATGAGAGATTGTGCACCGAGGGTTGAGTAAATAAGGGGAACCCTAAACCCTTGTTTTTTGTTTTCGCGGACGGACTTTTTCTGTTATCTTCTCCGATTTACCAGTGCACACTCCCCGCGCCACTTCCCTATATACTTATCCCCGTCTTCCTCTGGCTATGCGCGCCCCATGCGCGTAGCGTCCCTTGTCCTTCACCCTTGTCGTTACAGCCTTTCCTCTTACCTCGTCCCCTTTTTCGCTCGCTATCTCTCAACATGTCTCTTTTGCGTATGTCCCGCTGCACGTAGACTCTTTTTACCCCGTCCTCGTTACTTGAACTTCAACTTACTTCTATACTCCTATTTTGCCGGCGCGGTTTTCCATACCCCCCTGGTTTTCAATCGTGCTGTGGCTTCACTTCGCTACAGATCGGTAGGGCGGAGGTAAGCCGAGTATGGTTTCTGAACGACAGTTTTGCTGTGGGACAATCGGGCGTCAGACCATAGAAAAATCTAAGAGTGAATGGAGTATGTAAGCCAGCGTCGATTCAGCGTTGAATGAGACGAACCTGGTGCAATTGAAAGACAATGCAGGTACATATGCGCAGCCACGGTGGGTAAGATATCAAGGATCTAGGATGGTAAGAACGTCGGTAAGAGTGGGATTGAATTCGAATTGAATGGGACATACCTATTGCTCTGAACGCCAAATCCCAATGTCCGAAAATATAGTATGCAATCTATAATACATGGGTCAATGGAGCTGCGAATCAAGTCTATCGAATCATACCTGAGTCCGCGTTGAAGCAAAGCCAACCCAGTCCAACCGGTCTTGCTCAGCGTTCTGTAGCCCTCGCTGAACAAAAAAAAATGTCAGCAGATCCTGAATGAGAATCAAAGTTGTGGCTGACCTGTGAAAAAGACCAGAGTCTCAGCGTTCGAACACAACGTTTGAGCCCAAGGAATCTGCGGAAGGAGTGTGTAAGGAATCGATATGCATTAGAAATTTAACTGAACCTAGGTTGCGTTGAAGATAGTTGCGGCATTGGAATGTACACCACTACGAGGTCGAGAATCTGGAATCAATGAAAGTCAGTGGCGAAACACATTGCAACATAGGCAGACCCACCGGAGGTAAGCCGAGTATGGTTTCTGAACGACAGTTTTGCTGGGGGACAATCGGGAGTCAGACCAGTGAAAAATCTAAGAGTGAATGGAGTATGTAAGCCAGCGTCGATTCAGCGTTGAGTGAAACGAACCTGGTGCGATTCAAAGACAATGCAGGTACGTATGCGCAGCCACGGTGGGTAAGATATCAAGGATCTAGGATTGTAAGAACGTCGGTAAGAGTAAGATTGAATTTGAATTGAATGGGACACACCTATTGCTCTGAAGGCACTAGTAGTCCCATTGAAGTCGGCACTCGAAAACCAAAGTGCTCGTCGCCGCCAGATATCTGAAGCCGCAGAATAGTCAGTACAAGCCCGGTTGTGATACCAGAAACATACGACTTGGTTTGCATCCCACTGGGCGAATTGAATGTCGTGAGTTGCCCCAAGTCGTCCACGGGTGTGGGGTACCACGCAAATGTCGTCCAGCTAGCAAGCACCTTCTGCGTCCGATACGGACTCTGTCCCGGACCCGCGTCGTCCGCGTCTCACCGCCCCCAGCCCTCGACGTTCAGCACATTGTGCTCTGGCCGCTCGTGCAGATCGCGGCCACGCTACCCTCCTGCGAACTTCTCAGCGCAACAGCCGCGCGCCGCAGCCGGCCACTTCCCCGCGCAGGTCGTCCCATCGAGCTTTGATTTTAGCGGCGGCATTCCGCGTTCTGCATTGCGCGAAATTAGTTATTGGATAGCCAGTTTTCGCGGTGCATGACGGGGGATTTGAGGCGCTACAGACAGTCGCTTCAGTTTCAGTGCCTAAGACGCTGAAGGATATGCACCTGTATCTTGATATCTTCGTATCTTCACTTATATTCTGCTCCGTGCTAATTTATTCTGCTCCTCTCAAAGTCGACCCTCCTTTGCATGGTTTACTGACTATGCGCTACTCTTTACATGAAAGCGCCGCCCAGCGCTCGCCCCCGCCCCCGTTCCCGCCGGCTCTCGATCTTGACCATGACGGTCAAGACCAAGAGCCAAAAGAGGCGCCCAGCCAAACACAGACCATCTTGATGTGCCATCAGACGGCATCCAGCATGCCGTCTGATCGCACATCAAGATGGTCGTGTGTTTACACGGGCGCCTATTTGCCTCTTGCGGAGAACGCTCACCTAGTCCACCCAACTATGTAAGTATCGAGCGCGTTTGTGGTCAGTGGAATAAACTACAATGGACGTATGCGTCGCCGATGTCCGGGGAATCCCAAGGACCACAGGAGTGAAAAAAAAAACGCGAAAAAGACGCCGTCGTCGTCAGATAGGCGCGCGGCGGCGCAATCGGTTGTCTGGCGCGAAATCACAGCACCCGACTCACACGTTTGCAGGAACTACATCGACGACATGGCCGACAAAGTCGCGGAGGGCAGCGGGGAGGAGAGCAGGATGGGTGAGTGCTCAGCAAGGGTCCGTGTGCGGCGCTGATTGCGCTGCCATGCCAGATGTCGATGATCTCTCATGCAATCCTGCATCACTGCTTACTCTTCGCATCGAGAACCAGCCCGCCGATCCAATCGTGCCGCCACCTAACCCCTTTGGCCCCACAGCTCGCTACCCGTTCCTTCCTGCCAAGTCTGAGTATGGGGGACCTGATATTCACTACTCCGTTCGTTTTGGTGGCCCTAAAATATATGATCTACTGCACACGTTGCCAATGGAGAAATATGGTGCCTTGGCAGGGGAGGTTTTAGAGAGGGAGGAAGAAATCTTCGCAAGGGACGACATCCCAGATGAACACAAGGTCATGCATGCATTGTGGGCCAGATGGATCTCTTCCTATCGGCAAGTGCATACCTTATCAAAGTCACCCAGTATGGCTCAATGTTTTCTAGCCCCTTGTTCATTGCAGATTATAAATGTGGAGCCGAAAAGTTCATCGACGATTATTGGAAGATGATTCGTATGGCGGCGGGCCGGGATGCATTGCGGTATTGGCTTGTGGTAAGTTGCTGACTTGATGCAGCCGTGTAATGATTGCTGACAATGACAAGTTTCTAATGCGGCAGGAGTTTTTGGTTGGACATGACGTCGTTCTCCTACTCGAGCACTATGAGAGATTGTGCACCGAGGGTTGAGTAAATAAGGGGAACCCTAAACCCTTGTTTTTTGTTTTCGCGGACGGACTTTTTCTGTTATCTTCTCCGATTTACCAGTGCACACTCCCCGCGCCACTTCCCTATATACTTATCCCCGTCTTCCTCTGGCTATGCGCGCCCCATGCGCGTAGCGTCCCTTGTCCTTCACCCTTGTCGTTACAGCCTTTCCTCTTACCTCGTCCCCTTTTTCGCTCGCTATCTCTCAACATGTCTCTTTTGCGTATGTCCCGCTGCACGTAGACTCTTTTTACCCCGTCCTCGTTACTTGAACTTCAACTTACTTCTATACTCCTATTTTGCCGGCGCGGTTTTCCATACCCCCCTGGTTTTCAATCGTGCTGTGGCTTCACTTCGCTACAGATCGGTAGGGCGGAGGTAAGCCGAGTATGGTTTCTGAACGACAGTTTTGCTGTGGGACAATCGGGCGTCAGACCATAGAAAAATCTAAGAGTGAATGGAGTATGTAAGCCAGCGTCGATTCAGCGTTGAATGAGACGAACCTGGTGCAATTGAAAGACAATGCAGGTACATATGCGCAGCCACGGTGGGTAAGATATCAAGGATCTAGGATGGTAAGAACGTCGGTAAGAGTGGGATTGAATTCGAATTGAATGGGACATACCTATTGCTCTGAACGCCAAATCCCAATGTCCGAAAATATAGTATGCAATCTATAATACATGGGTCAATGGAGCTGCGAATCAAGTCTATCGAATCATACCTGAGTCCGCGTTGAAGCAAAGCCAACCCAGTCCAACCGGTCTTGCTCAGCGTTCTGTAGCCCTCGCTGAACAAAAAAAAATGTCAGCAGATCCTGAATGAGAATCAAAGTTGTGGCTGACCTGTGAAAAAGACCAGAGTCTCAGCGTTCGAACACAACGTTTGAGCCCAAGGAATCTGCGGAAGGAGTGTGTAAGGAATCGATATGCATTAGAAATTTAACTGAACCTAGGTTGCGTTGAAGATAGTTGCGGCATTGGAATGTACACCACTACGAGGTCGAGAATCTGGAATCAATGAAAGTCAGTGGCGAAACACATTGCAACATAGGCAGACCCACCGGAGGTAAGCCGAGTATGGTTTCTGAACGACAGTTTTGCTGGGGGACAATCGGGAGTCAGACCAGTGAAAAATCTAAGAGTGAATGGAGTATGTAAGCCAGCGTCGATTCAGCGTTGAGTGAAACGAACCTGGTGCGATTCAAAGACAATGCAGGTACGTATGCGCAGCCACGGTGGGTAAGATATCAAGGATCTAGGATTGTAAGAACGTCGGTAAGAGTAAGATTGAATTTGAATTGAATGGGACACACCTATTGCTCTGAAGGCACTAGTAGTCCCATTGAAGTCGGCACTCGAAAACCAAAGTGCTCGTCGCCGCCAGATATCTGAAGCCGCAGAATAGTCAGTACAAGCCCGGTTGTGATACCAGAAACATACGACTTGGTTTGCATCCCACTGGGCGAATTGAATGTCGTGAGTTGCCCCAAGTCGTCCACGGGTGTGGGGTACCACGCAAATGTCGTCCAGCTAGCAAGCACCTTCTGCGTCCGATACGGACTCTGTCCCGGACCCGCGTCGTCCGCGTCTCACCGCCCCCAGCCCTCGACGTTCAGCACATTGTGCTCTGGCCGCTCGTGCAGATCGCGGCCACGCTACCCTCCTGCGAACTTCTCAGCGCAACAGCCGCGCGCCGCTGCCGGCCACTTCCCCGCGCAGGTCGTCCCATCGAGCTTTGCTTTTAGCGGCGGCATTCCGCGTTCTGCATTGCGCGAAATCACTTATTGGATAGCCTGTTTTCGCGGTGCATTACGGGGGATTTGAGGCGCTACAGACAGTCGCTTGAGTTTCAGTGCCTAGGACGCTGAAAGATATGCACCTGTATCTTGGTATCTTCGTATCTTCACTTATATTGTGCTCCGTGTTAATTCACTGCGAGACGCGGACGCCCGCGACTACCACCTCGACCGCGCCATCCAGGCGTTGAATCAAGAGCTCTCGCGAGCGCCGACTCCAGCGCTGGGTGGACGAATCGCTTTGCCCGACATCCTGTCGCGCTCCCCGACCCCGCTGGCGCCTTACCGGCCACAGCCGATGCCGGGGTCTCGCGCCCCAACCCCGATTTTCGAAGCGGACTCGCCGCGGGCTGCAACACCCCTCTTCTTCCCAATGAGTGAGGACGAAGACGCCTCGGTATGTATCTCTGCCACAATAAATTATAGAGTACGGACTGACGGCGATATGTAGAAACCAGTCCCGAAGCCCCACGCCCGTCGAGCGTCATCGCTGGAACGCCCATCGCCATCCACCGCCAAACGTCGGCGCCTCGAGGTACGGCCTCATTTTTCTCCCCAGAACGAGAATGCTGATCTTGAGCCCAGCCCGCAATTTGTTTTCGCGGTATGACAGAATGTCCAGAGGTAGCAGAGAGTAAGATTACAACACTAAGGGAAAAGAAAGGTCCCACAAATTCAAATTCGAACTTCAACTTTACCGGTCAAAGAGACTTCTTCCTTCGTGTAAGATACGCCCCCCCTGAATAGTTGGTTCAATACTTCTGAGAGCGTATGGAGCAAAATGAAAGTACCATTTTCGCGGGTGATTTTGAACACTTTCCGAGCCCGACGAAGCAGTTCTGCGGCATCCGGCAGTTCAGCTTCGTTCTATTGCCGAAGATGAAAAGTCAAAGAAGCCGATTCGTCAGGTGGGACACATCTGCTTACGTCGCGAACAAGTGCAGCCCAATCGTCGTCGTGGACAACAACGGAGCTGGCATCCGGTACCTGTTGGTCATCAATCCAATGGCCGTGACATGCGGCATAAAAGACATACCCGTCCAAGGAGATATTCAGTAAGAATTATCGACGGATGGAAGGTCTGGCGAGAACGGCGTTGATTTGGGCGGGGTACAAAAAAGGCATGGGAAGCTCCTCACCTGAGTATCATGAAAGGGCACGAAGTAGGTGTTTGCAAACCACGATGGCCAGCGCCAGAGGACGGCAACGAACCAGTTTGGCATCCATGAAAACAAACGAGCGATCCACGAGGTTCGCCGATTGTGAGGGTCGTATATGAGTTTATAGCCGTAGCGTTCCGTCACCGCTGTCCACTCTGATGCACCAAGTCCAATCTTGAAGCCATGCAGGAAAAGCGTCTGATTTTGGCGACCATGGACATCGACATCGTTCGGTTGATTGGTGAAATCTGCGGTGTGAGAGGGGCTGTGGACCCAGTAGCGAGGGAAACTTTCATCGTGGACCTTGCTGTTCATGAGGTGCATACATGATCCACCATAGCAAAGTTGGCGAGTAACCGTGATTGCCCAGGAGTCCGATTTTTCAGTTCCGGTGACGAGATACAAGGAACCGTTGACACGAGGACGATTCCTTTTGCGAGCATAGTCATACCAACTCGCGGCGTGGGACACCGCATACTGCCGAATTTCATCCAGATCAGTTAACTTCTCGACCTTAGAACCACACGGCAGTCCACAAATCGCCCCAAACATGGATAGGGATCGGAAGGAAAGAGCGTCGGAAAACTCTCTGTTCAACCATCAGCCGTGGTTTTGGGGGAGGATGAACGATCTCACGGAGAAGCCGTATTCATTTTCTCGAAGCCGTTGGCTACATAGCTTCCAGGTGGATAATCATGTTGGACGATCTCGGGTTCATCCATCGGAGTGAAATCTTCGGGCACATTGCGCTCGCCGTCGTTTACAGGATGATATGCGGGAAGATAGATGTTGAACAGGAAGTCGAATTCGCCATCGTCGAACATAAAACCCACGTCGCCGGTAGAAACACCGCGTCGGAGATATGCCACAGGAAGTGTGTCGCTCAAGGATGGACGCGCCAACGGGAATCCACGATGCTGATTCAGCATCAAGTGAGTGTATAATCCTTCCTCTGAGCCTATGGGATGAGCGGGCAGAGGGTCGAGGGTGACCTGGTAAGATTTTGGTCCAAGTTAGACCCTTAGTTATCTTGTCATAACAAGAACTGACACGACGTTGGGGGAGATCTGAGTAAGATATTAGTCCGTACAAGATATAGGGTCTACCAACACCGACCGTCATGAAAGCAACCAGAAGCTACAAACGTCGAAACTGGGTGTGGGCGTAGAGTTGAGAACATGCGTCTTACACGTGTCGTACGCGCGTGCTTGCAAACTTTGCCTCGGATCAAATCAAGATCATTGCGGCATGTTCAGAAATTATAACCAACCAAGTCACGGTGCGCATGAGGAGTATATACAGAGTAGTCGGATTCGTTATTAGGTACAACAGGTTTTGAAAGCATTCTAAAGAGAGAGAAATCGGGTTCAATTGCGCGCAAATGGCAATTTATCCGAGGTCGTTTTCCTGGTCGGACTCGGAGGGGGTGTCCGGTAAGCAGATTCGGGAGGTAACCTGGGATGAGATCAGGCCAGCGAGAAGGATAATTGATTGCCGACTTTTTGCCCTCTGATAATCTGCTTGCGTCAACGCCCGGCTTGAGTTCGAAACCAGCTGTCCCTGAAGACGCTGTAGGAGTCGGTGCACTCAAATCAATGGATAGACGAACCGGCGTTCAATACCGGTTGATATTTCTGGAGTATACGATCCAGCAGCACATTCGAGTCGGGAAAATTACGATCCTTCTAATCCGTTGAGTAAATAAAAAACTGAAGAACGATGGACAGAAAAATACGAGCATCCTCAAGGATCGTCATCCACTGTGAATCGTGTGTGATCACAATATCACAGGAGGGTAACTTCCGATGTTTTTTCAGTAGAGGTGGTTGATAAAGCGGAGCCCATACCTCTGTGCGGATGTATTCGTGGATACTGTCTGCGGGATGGAAAACCTAAAGGTGCTCGCTGAGGACGGGAATAAACAACGCGAAAATCGTCTCACTTGCGTATGACTGTCGGTTCCAGATTCTTCTGTTCGATAGGATACCTTGGCATGTGTTCAGCTGCAAATAAAAACGAATGCTCATCATTGAGATTACTGTACCTCGACGTGGGACTGGCGGGGGATATTGTCGCGATGGTCGGAACGCTGGCACTCGTCAGTAGGCTTCTGAAACAGATGATTCCGTGCAAGTACCTCTGGCACAGCAGCGTTCGAAGATGAGGCCACCTGACTATTTTGCGATGCCGCTTCCGTAGACTGACCAGTAGACGTGATTATAGCTCGACCGCGACCACCGCCGCCTTGCCCACGAGCCGAAAAAGGTACCCATTGAGAAACTTGCATGGGTCGAATGGCTTTCTCGATGCGGGACAGTCTTGCTCCATCCGGCGATCCCCAATATTCGAACCATTTCCGACCAAGGGAAACTGTGAAGCCCGTGATAAAGACGGCCTGGTTTTTCTCGTCTTGGAACTCGTCATGAACACCCCTTACGTTAATAAACCCGAGCCCCGGCGCAACCCAATGGTACGTCCACGGATGCGATTCCAAAGGCCTGAAGACGGGCCTGGTGCCCTGGGCACCTGGAACGTCGTCAATGGCGAAGAGACCCCAACTGTCGGCTTTCGTTGTTCCGGTGATAACGTAGACACCGCCGTTTCCCAGGGTTCTTCCCTTGACCTCGCTGAAATACCGGTACCAACTCATTGCGTTGGCCCCGATGTAATCTTGTAACTCATCTGGATTGGCCATCTCAACGATGTCTGCTCCCGTCGGCAACGCGCAGAGGGCCCCGGGGGGTCGGCGGACTTTGAAATGAAACGGTGACGGGTGTAACCTTTCAAAACTTCATTTGTTGATTGACTCTTCAGAAATTACTACACTTACATGGGGAGAGCGCCGACTGCAACATCTATATCAGGGCTAGATACGGTCGTCCCTGCCGGCATACTGCTTTTGCGCTTGTCGTGGCTCCAAGAACAAGGGGAGAACCCGTCGGGAACGTTCTTCCCGTTGCCGTTGAGCGGATCGTTCTTGGCGGCAAAGATATTGAACATGAAGTCAAAACCACCATTCGGTGTGACTAGCCCGACATCTCCCAGCGATATGCCATGTTTTCGATGGGGTATGGGAACTTGCTCGGCCGAGTTTGGGCTGGGGCACCACATGGGGTATCCCTTGCCACGCGTAACTCCAACTTTAAGCATCAGCATGACATATAAATCGGCATCCGAGAGTCCAGAGGGGGAAAACCACCAGCGTGTTTCAGGTGATGCAGGAGGAGACTTGCTAGTGTTAGGGTTAAATTCGATTTGGGGCACTGCACAACATACTGGGAGAGCATCCGCGGCGGAGGCGGCCGCGGTCTGAAGCGCGTGGCCACCCACTCTCAGCTACAAAGTTCAATGAGCGTTGAAATGATAGATAGAAAAGAAAACAGACGGGAGGTGTTGCATTTTGCGGGGGGGATAAAGGTACCTTCAAATGCGGACGTCAGCGGATGAAATGGCACAACAAACAAAACAGACCGTGTTTTGTCCTGAAGGACGACGTACCTGGAGCAACGGTTAGCAGGTACGCCAAGGAAAAGCGAAGCAACGAGCCTCCCGGGAGGAGTGGGACTGGGAAGGGCGAGATCGCTGTTCCTGCGCACCGTTAGGCAACTGATCAGATAGTCGTTGAATGGAAGGAGCGACACGCCGGCCCTGCCCGTTAACGCATAAGCTGAGCGACCCGTAAAGCAGGGGAAAATGAACGAACCGTAGAGGTCACTCGGACCGGAGCTGGGTCTGAAAAGTTCCCTTCGCTGTCGGAGGATTCCCGATTCTTGCACGGACATCAGCGGGGACTCGAATGGAGGATTGGTCTGTCACTCACGTCGATGGGCCTCCGAGGGTGCTATATGTAGTTGAATATCGCTCAGTAAGATCTAGAAGGAAGATGGAAGCCACTCACCTCAATTCCTTGAGGAGAGTCATGCATTTGGGTAGCCTGTGCTATGATCAGCTATCGGGAGATCACAGCACGAGTAGCGCTGGCAGACCGGGTTGCCCGGTGAAATTGCTTGTTGGGATGCGGGCGATATCCATGTACAATTGTTATAGTGGTGTATACTTTGTGCATTATTCATGCTGCCCGCCGTAACGCCGAACCCTTGTGCGCCTGAAAAAACCTGATGCAATAATGGTTTTAGATGGTGTTGACAGCGTGTAGAATGGAATGAACGTACTGTTGCGTGCTCGATGAAGGGGGAATTGGTGCGACTTCAAGTTCGCTAGACTGTCCGGTCGACACATTTCTTGAGCCGATTGAGCTCAAGGATAGATAGCGAGAGAGATGAGTGCGTACTGTTCGCCGGGCGGACTGCTTCTAACTACATCGGAAGGTTGATTATTCGAAGGCCTGACGATTGCGCCGTCGTCGAGATATTCAAGTTCGGATTCGGACATGGAAGGCTGAGACAAGAGGGTGAGACTGTCCAGACGCCCAACAACGTGTTTCAAGCATGGCGCAAAGCGTGAGGTCAAGAGCATCCTCAACGGATCCGAAGTTAATCATACTGGCTTAAAAATAGTGAGCAACAGCTATGCGTTAGATGACCTGCCAGTTTGCAAGAGGCCGCCGATGGGTTTCCGGGCTGTTTACTCTTCAGGTCGTAGGTAGAGAATGAAATTCCGGATCCTCCAGCGGATTTTCCAGACAAATTCTGCTGGGATATCCTGGGCATATTCCGGGCCGACTTGAAGATATGTATAGACCTGACGCTTGAATTCAAGAAGAGAAATAAGAGGAGATGGAGATAATGAATACATGCAGTGTGCTGCCCAGCTTAACGCATCCCGCCTACCCCATACTGCTCACGGTCATGGTCCATAGCTACCAAGACACACCGCCGTCCAAGCAAAGGCCATAGAGGTTCGGAATCCGTTGACGGAGATGCGTCAACTTCGAAGGTCGAGTGCTGGATGCGGCTGTATGAGGGTGAGGCGGGTCGTCGGCGCAGGCATCAGACGATCCCCATTTCTGGCCCTGGTGCTTGGTGGGTCACGTTGTGCGGAGGGAAAGGGTCACCTAGCAGTGGCGGGAGTTGGATGGCTGGGAACTTAGGCAATGACAGCTTCGTGCTGAGTCCGCGAAAAGAGTGTACATCAGACGAGACGACGAAAGACGTTCCAGAAGGGCGAGCTGCGAAGGACGTGAGTGGCCGTTATAAAGGTGTTATCCGTGAGCTCTGCAAGGAGTGATAAAGTGACGCACCTCAAAAAAAAAAAATGCTCCGCAGCCTTATCTTGCGCGCATTCCAAGGCGGGACTTGTACGGGAGCCCTTCGTACGGGCAAAGTGAAAGTGCCGCCCAGTGCCGCCCAGGGCCGCAGGGGGCGGCAGTTGGGCGGCACTCGGATTATATTTTTCTGTCTTGGCTGTGTAACAGGTTTTAGAGCTGTGAATTGGATGATTTGATGAGAGAGGACTGTATATGGCAAGCATTCCGTACCAGAATGCTTCGGAATAAAGACTTGGACACCAAAATTGTCCAACAAAGGGCGGCACTGGGTCATTCGGGGGCGGCAATTAGGGCGGCAGTCGACCTTGAGGGGTGGCGGGGAGCGCGTCGTCCGCGTCTCACCGCCACCCAGCCCTCGAGTTCAGCACATTTGCTCTGGCCGCTCGTGCAGAGTGGCGCCACGCCTTTACCCTCCTGCGGAACTTCTCAGCGCAACCAGCCGCGCGCCGGCAGGCCGGCCACTTCCCCCGCAGGTCCGTTCCTCATCGAGCTTTGATTTTAGCGGCGTTTTTCACGGTGCATTACGGGGGATTTGAGGCGCTACAGACAGTCGCTTGAGTCAGTGCCTAGGACGCTGAAAGATATGCACTGTATCTTTGTATCTTCGTATCTTCCACTATATTCTGCTCGTGCCTCCGTTTTAATTCATTCTGCTCCGCTCTAAAAGTCGACCCTCCTTTGCATGGTTTACTGACTATGCGCTACTCTTTAGATGAAAGCGCCGCCCAGCGCTCGCCCCCGCCCCCGTTCCCGCCGGCTCTCGATCTTGACCATGACGGTCAAGACCAAGAGCCAAAAGAGGCGCCCAGCCATCTTGATGTGCCATGGAAACCACACCGCGGCGGCCGCACCCTGTGGTAGGACAGGCGCGCACAAGCGCCATCCGGAAAGAGCGCGACGACGTCGTGCCCCTGACCTGACTTCGCTTTTTTATTTATTTGGTATTTTTGTTGTCTGTTTGCGCCGTCGTCTGGATGATAAATTTTCCAATTTACGAGCTACGTGTATTCTATGTGAAGCGGACCGTCGACGTCCGCCCGTCGACGGCCGACGTAGGACCGCCGCTGTGAGTCTCGACAGCCCGGACATGGCGGGACGGGATCAAGCAGCGAATAAGCGCCCGGGGCCACACAATGGGCCAATGTGATTGGGAAAAAAGCGGCATCTGATGCCGAGTTCCCAATCATTCGGCATACATGCCGCTTTTTTCCCATCACATTTGGCCCATTGTGTGGCCCGGGCGCTTATTTTACTCCTTCTTCCCGACCGTCAAGTCCGCATGTCGGTAAGTGGTGGCTCCCGCCCAAGTAGATAGAGATATATGTTCATACAATAAATCCAATGGGGCGGGCGGCCTCGCGCTGCCCGCTGCCCATGAAACGTCTGAGAGATGCGCTGAAAAAAGTGCATTAAATAAATTTAAAATCACAATTTTGTACCGACGCTGTCGGGATTCCACACGACGCTGACACCCCATTCGCGACAGACCGAAAGGGACCGTTTCCGCCACGCCGCCCCGACCCCAAGACGCGCTCCTGAACCGTCCCGTGCCAATGGCGGGAGTGCGCGGACTCGAGGCTGCGCCAAGCGCACCCGGCCGACGAAGATTCGACCGTCTGGCGCGAAATCCCAGCACCCGACTCACCCATTTGCAGAAACTACATCGACGACATGGCTGACAAAGTCGCGGAGGGCAGCGGGGACGAGCGCAGGATGGGTGAGTGCTCAGCAAGGGTCCTTGCGCGGCGCTGATTAGGGTTAGGGTTAGCTGACAAAGTCGCGGAGGGCAGCGGGGACGAGCGCAGGATGGGTGAGTGCTCAGCAAGGGTCCCCTTCCTGCGAGACGCGGACGCCCGCGACTACCACCTCGACCGCGCCATCCAGGCGTTGAATCAAGAGCTCTCGCGAGCGCCGACTCCAGCGCTGGGCGGACGAATCGCTTTGCCCGACATCCTGTCGCGCTCCCCGACCCCGCTGGCGCCTTACCGGCCACAGCCGATGCCGGGGTCTCGCGCCCCAACCCCGATTTTCGAAGCGGACTCGCCGCGGGCTGCAGCGCCCCTCTTCTTCCCAATGAGTGAGGGCGAAGACGCCTCGGTATGTATCTCTGCCACAATAAATTATAGAGTACGGACTGACGGCGATATGTAGAAACCAGTCCCGAAGCCCCACGCCCGTCGAGCGTCATCGCTGGAACGCCCATCGCCATCCACCGCCAAACGTCGGCGCCTCGAGGTACGGCCTCATTTTTCTCCCCAGAACGAGAATGCTGATCTTGAGCCCCCAAAGCACGATCCCCTCAAGGGTTTTGCCAAAAAATTCTTCGATCTCGAGGCCGAGGACGACAGTGACGACGAAGACGACGGCGACGATGAATCAGAAGGCTTCCCCATGGCCGAATTCATCGACGACGACCCCGTCGACGATGCCCCCATTGTCGTTGTGGATGACGGCACCGATGAGGACGCTTTCGCCTCCCAGGCGACCGAGGCGGAGAGACTGGCAGCCGTTGCCGCTCACTTTGAAGAGATGGCTCGCCGAAACCGCCCCGGGCTCGAAGCACTGTCTTCATCGCCTCACGACCTCTTGTCTCGACTTCCAGACACTCACGATCCGGACATGTACCGATTCGCAGTCCCCCGAGGAAACCATCTGCAGCTCCTGCAATATCTTTCCGGATGCAGCGGGGTCAAGTCGGTTTTCTTTCGTGAACGTGGTGCAGGGGGCAAAAAATTCGAGACAGTCGCCGTCTACGTGGAAACGGACAATCTCGTCGCCCTTCAGCGTGCGATGGCAAAGTACAGCGGGGGCTACGCAATGCGGTCCCGGGAGCCGGTCCCCATCGACGTCCAGGATCGTCAATCCACACTGGATTTACGAAGTATCATCTCTCCAGTCGGACGCTGGGCCCGGGTTCGTGCCGGCAGCACCCTTTACAAGGGTGATCTGGCTTTTGTACAGGACGAGAGTTCGTACCTCGTCGTCCCTCGCCTGTCCTATGGCGATCCGCTGGCGCACTCAGAGCACCGACCGGGCGCGCAACTTTTCGACCCCCAACAATTCCGCGCGACGCAAAACGGGCACGAGCTTCAGAAATTTAACCAGAGATGGCTTTGGCGTGGCCGAGGCTTTGCTCACGGCCTCGAAGAGTGTCTCTTCTCGCCCCGCCAACTCGCTTTCGACGGCGTCATTCCCACCGACGTCGAAGAGCGTGTCGCCTTCGAAAACGACCGTGCTTTATTTGAGGGCAGCCCACACGACGCCCTCAAAGCACCGTTCGTTGGTCCTTGTTGCGCGCTGCAAGAGGGGGATCGGGTCGTGGTCAACGCAGGAGAGTACGATGCCCGGAGCGGGTATATCGTCGCGTTGGCCAATGTCGTGCACCGCGCATCTGGCACCGGGCAGGACTATTCAGTCCGCATCGCCGCTGTCTTGCCGCGCTACGACGGCACGACGGGCATCACTCGCAAGTCCCTCCGGATGGCGGAGAGCCCTGCATTTTTTGTGCCCGTGGGGCGCCTGCGTCTTCACGCGCTGGCCACCATCCGCACTATCGCGGTCGGCGATCGCGTTCTTGCCGTCGGGGGCCACGCCCAAGGCGTCTCTGGTCGGGTAGCAAGTATCAGCGAACTCGGCACAGTCACTGTCTCGCCCACCGACGGGATGGAATCTCTCGAGGTGGAAACGGCCCACCTTCAACGACAGTTTCGAGTCGGGGACATCGTCGAAGTCAACCGCAGGTTTCGAAACGTCTCGAAAGGAACGGTCGGCTTCA
>JARGYF010000268.1:0-50754 GCA_029203975.1 Mycena vitilis | reverse complement strand
TGCGACCGGCGTTTTGGAGACGGCACCGTTCATTTCCGCGATTACGTATGAACCCTCCGATTTGCGCTGGATGACAACCATGGGCCCCGAATAGCGTGGTTTGGCTTTTCGCGACCACTCGTTTTCAACAGAGGAGTTTCGTAAAAGTACGAGGGAGCCCGAGGGGAAGTCGAAATCCTTGATCTTCTTTTTGTTGTCCTTTTCCCACTGTCTGGCGCTTTTAACCCGGGATTCGTACACCTTGCTTCGCAAGTCGGATAATTCTTCCGGACGTTTCATCAACTGCAGTGCTCGCATCCCGATCAAATCCTCGGTAGAAAGTTGTTCTCCGGAGATTTTGATCATGTATGTGGCTTCAACGATGTCGAAGGGAAATAATGGCTCGACCCCATGAGCAAGGTAGTAGGGGGAGTATCCGGTGGATTTCTGGATGGAGACGCGCTCCGCCCAAAAGATGTAGAAAATTCGTTCCGTCCATAGGTCGAGGTTGCCTTCGCAGGCTTTTGAGATGGCTTCCCGCACGTCGTAGTGCCGTCTTTCCACGATGCCGTTGGCCCTCGAATTGTAGCCGGAGATGCGGATATGGTTTATCCCGTACTTCTTTGAGAGCCATTCCACCGCTTTGATCCAAGCCGCTCCGTTGTCTGTGACGATTTCTTCGACGGCGCCCCATCTACACAACACTTCCTCGAAGATGAAGCAACCCAGGGAGTAAGTGTCCTCGTTTTCCAGCATCCGCCATTCGGGCCAACTGCTCAAAGAGCACCGTCCCTGGGCGAGATATCGGTATCCATTTGCGCGAGGTAGCATCATGGTGTCTCCGTGGAATTTGTGGAAGAGGGGTAGGGGCATGGCGACAATGGGGGGAATGTTTATACGGAGTTTGGACCGGATTTGGCACTCGTGGCACGTCTTTAGAAACCATTTAAGGTCTTTGTCCATGACTGGCCACCAAAACCTATCCATTAGGCGCTTCCGGGTAATATAGAATCCCTTGTGTCCCAAGTCGTCGTGGACCTGTCGTAGGACCGACGCTCGTTTCTCGGGAGGCAGCACAAGTTTGTGTTCGTGGTGCTCGTCCCTGCGCCAGAGGCCTTCATCCAAGATGAAGTATTTGCTGGCTTTCCTGGCGAATCGTTCAAATTTAACGTTGTTGTCGGACATTTCCTCCGGCCTCTCGCGTCTCTTCAGGAAAGCCTCTATTTGGACCAGCTGGGCATCAGCTGCGATTGACTTCTCGTCCCGGGGAATTTCGAATTCGATGTCGTCGATGAGTTTCATATATACTCGAACCGGTGGCTGTGTTTCGAGAGCGGGAGTAGGTTGGAATTTCTGTCCGGTTGTTTCTGTTTATGAGGAGCTGATGGGCGGGGATAACCTCCATTATCGAAGCTTTCTTCCGCCTTCCCCTATTCATAACCTGGATCGCGAATCCACATGCCCGGTCGATCCATTCATCAACGTCTTCCTCTTGCTCCGGATCTTCGTCCGCCGGTTTCCTTCTGGACAATCCGTCCGGTGTATGGGTTGCTCCTGGCGTATGTTCTAGTTCAAAGTCGAATAGCAAGATGCCCGCTATCCATCGGTTTGCCGCTGCGTTGGGTTGTATGTCGGGATTGTTGAGCATGCCCTTGATGTATTTGGTGTCCACTCGCACGAGGAGGTCTTTGACTCCGACGATGTAAAGTCGGTAGGCTTTCAGGGCTCGGAACAAGCCGTAGAGTTCCAACTTTGCTTGTGAATAACGGGATTCCCGCTCATTCCAGGTGACTGATCCGAATCTGGAAGGATATTCCAGACCATCGGCACCAACTTGTGAGAGGATAAATCCAGCTCCTCGGAAGGAAGAATCTACCGCCATGATCACCCGTCTGCCGCACGCGTAGTCGATTTGCCGTAAAGCCGGCGAGTTGATTAGCAAGTGCTTTAGCCGATCCATCGCGATTTGTTCGGTGCTGCCAAAGATGAATGGGGCATCCTTCCGTAATAGTCTTGTAAGTGGCGTGGCGATCTCGGCGAAATTGTCCATGAAGATCCTCATTAGCCCGAGCGTCCCTAAGAACGCCCGTACGTCCGTAAGATCTTCGCAGGGTGGCCAATCACGGATTTTCTGAACTTTGGACTCGTCCGGAGTCCTTCCTTCGATACTGCACATGTGCCCAACGACTTTTATCTTCGGGACCGCGAAAAAGGACTTTTTCGCGTTGAATGTTCCGCCTGCGTGTCTTATACGTTGGAGAATGCGGTTTACGTTCAAGAGGTGTTCCCAGACAAATCTGCGAATACCCTTGTTTTCGGGGATGGTTTCGAAGTCTCCGTTTTCCAGAAGGTGATACGTAGTCGGTCCTTTGACGGGCGTATCGTCCACAAAGGGTTGCGTAATGTGGGGAATTTCGTCCTGGAGGATAAAGTTTACGTCTCCTTGTTGAATTTGAACGGAGTTCGTATATCCTTGGGGTAACCTGGTAAGCCTGAGAGTTCCGAAGGGTCCTTGAAAAGTCGTAAAGTCCCGGGATGCTATGTCCAGCATTCTGTGATCGAACCCAACGAATAGATCGAACATCCCGTATATGGCGCAACCTCCGAAGGATTCGGCGTAAACTTCCACGATTGGCGGGCAGCCGGCGTCTTTTACGACCACTCCGTTTAGCGGTTGTAGATTGTGGACCAGACGCAGGGCGCCGTTTGATGACCCATAGTTGTACCCATTTATATATGTACCCAGCCGTGGCTGCAGGGTACATAGATATATAGGCAATCCTGGGCAGCCAGTCAATGACCGCCATATATATATACGGTACATGTACGCGTATTTGGCCACCGCCTAGCATATGATAGCCATGTTAAACTGTATTCATTGGCTAAGCACTCCCTTGCAGACTGATGTGTCACAGTTAAGGACGATATATTGGACAGTATATTATTTTTCCGCGGAATGACTGTTGATACATGTTAGTCGCAATTGCCATCGCCCCCGTCCGGATGATAGGGGCTCAAGCCTCCAGGTCGCCCTCCAGCAACGCTTCCTCATCGTCCGGCTCCAGCTCGTCGCCCAACTCCAGCTGGATCATCACCTCCTCTCCACCGTCCGTCGTTCCCGATCCGCCTTTTCAGCAGCATACGCCTGACGACCCTCCGTCAGCTCCCGCTCTGCACCCTCCAGCTCTTCGGACGCCAGCTCATCCCATTTCCTTGCTGCAGTCTCGCCGAAATCGATCGTCCGAATCATCTCCGCTTTGAGGAGCCGGACCTCCTCCCCAAAGCGTAGCGACCGCGCATACGCCTTGCACCACTCAACGCGCAACGCTACGGTAATCGTTAGAGATGTCCGGCATTTATGCAGCATCACCAACCTTCGTGCAGCTTTAGGTCGTCATCGTCGACCGTGCCCGTGCTGTACCAGATCCACGACAGCGTATGGGACCCCTCCCCGGCCGCGATCCCCTCCGCCACAACGATTCCCGCTGGCGTGGCGAGGGCGCGCGCCAGATCGTCCAGCTGATCCGCCGCCGCCGCCTCCTCCGCCTCCAGCGCGCGCTCGTTTAGCGCGCGGATGTCCTCGTCCTTCAGTACCCTCAGCCCGTCCTCCCAGTCCCCGTGGCCCCGCAGAACCAGCAGAGCAGCTCTGGCATAGCGGTACTGGATCTTCGCGATGTGTATCTTGATGTTGATCTGGCGCAAAATGCCTTGCCCCCGCGTCAGCGCACCCTGTCCCGTATAGTTCCTGATACGGAAGCGGTTCGTCATGGTCCTCGACCGCAGGCCCTGCCGCACCACCTCCAATGCCTCTCGAGCCTCCCCCTCGCGCATTCGCATCTCAATCTCCGGCAGCCCCAGCGCGCACGCCCTCCGGCGATTCGTGGCGTCCAGGATCTCAGACGGCATGAAAAGGCGTGTCACCTCCGCTGGAAGATCTGCATTGCCGTCAACCACCTGCCTCTCCTGGTCCGTCAAGAACCCGCGCATTGCTGGCATGTACACGGCCTGCAGCTGTCGGAACTTGTGTATGTGCTTCAAAAGTGCCGTGCGCCGCTTCATGAAGCTCAGCTTCTGCGTTGCCGTGGGCTCCCGCAGCGCTTTGATGTCAATCTCCAAGCGACGCCTGATGTAGCCCGTTAGCATCCCTTTCCATATTGTAGCCAAATACGCACTGTACATTCTCGAGCTCGAGACCCATTGTAATAAACGTACTGGGGGTACTCTCCTGCTCCACTTCCACGCCGTCCTCGGTACAAATCAGCTCCTCTGCTGCGATCTTGAGCTGGATATCCCGCAACGTCGTCACTGTGTCGGGGTCAGTCGTTTTCCAATGCCACGCGCTTCCACACTTACCAGCCTCCTTGTACTCGAACGGCGACTCCGAGTTATCGGTGTGTTGCTTTGCTTCCCACCGCGCAACCCACTCCC
Organism: Mycena vitilis; assembly: GCA_029203975.1. NCBI lineage: Eukaryota > Fungi > Basidiomycota > Agaricomycetes > Agaricales > Mycenaceae > Mycena > Mycena vitilis. Next base: position 46,347 of record JARGYF010000268.1, on the reverse strand, counting down.
GCCACTCAACCACCTCCTCAGGCCGGGAACTTTCCAAGCCTTCGCTGAATGCATCCAGCGCGGTCTTGTGTTTCGTGCCCTCCTTGATGTTCTCGGCCAGACGTTTTGGAAGTACGCGATCTGTGGCCGCAAAAGAAACCAAAACTATGTCAGCGACATTAAAAAGCAAGAATAGAAATAAGACGTACGCATCGCCAGTTGCCGATCATAGTTGTGAAAGCCAAAGATGTCCTCCAAAGTCGCGTGCCGCGACCCCGGGCCCATCCTCTTGGTCGACGCTGCCGCCCCGTTCGAAAATGCCCAATTCTGCTCAACTCCTTCCCCGTGACTCCGCCCGGCCCCGAACATGAAATGGAAAGAGTATGGGGAATGGCACGGCGGCTTGTGGGGCGGAAGGTGGAAGTTTGGTACCTTCCACCAAACATTCTCCTTTGGTATCTTCAGACGCATGTGTTCGGGCATCTTCTTCATACGTTCCCAGAAGTGCTTGTGGTATTGGCACGCTATGTCGTACGACACGACCAGATACCACAGCATGAACGCCAAAACCGAGGACAGCAGCAGAAAATCCAGGTTGCAGTAGCTAGCCCGAATATCAGTAATTTGACTATCAGGCGAGCCTTTCGACGTACCGTTCTCCAACCTGCAAGTCGCCCATCCCATTGGGCCGCCACATGTTGTGGCGGGAACACGTAACGCCACCAATACCCGTCGTCCGCAAGCCCTTCGTCTGCTTCGTGTCCGCGAGGAACATCGCGCGGAATCCAGAGCAACTGGATATCTCCGTTTCGCTTGCATGCTTCGCGATATGGGCTTTGTACCCGTCCTCCCCTTCCCGTTTCGCAAAATAGCCGAAACCATCCCCTAAGATAGGATCTGCATCCTCCGTGGAGACGTTCCGGTTCGTCAGACGAAAATTAGCGTCTTGGGCAAGGAACAGAAAGTACAGAAATCTGTTTGCATGTCAGCCAAGGTTTTGAATGCCCTTCTTCTTGAACGCACTTGTATATGTCCGGGACGTTCTGCCAGTCGTCTGGCAGATTCCACCCCGGCTGCGGGCATGCGCGGCACGGCAGCGCAAGCTCCCCCTGCGCTGTAGCACGCCATCCTCCCTCTGCGTGTCCCCGTTTGGCGCGCTTCATCCTCTTCACCTCTCTCCACTGGCGCACGATATGCATGAAAGGTTTTCGCCTGTCCTGGTGATGCAATATTTGTCAGATTAAAACACGCCTGCAGGCGTTGCACGTACCGGTGGTCGATCAAGCCCGTCGTGATTCGTGATCATCTCCAATCCCCGCAGAAAGTCGTAAGCTGAAAGCTTGCCAAGGCAATTCAGAATTTGAAACAATTTTAAACACGCGAACGTGGCACAGGTCTTCGGATTCTTGACTGTCGCTGGCCACCAGCAGGCTCGCATTAGCTGGATGCGCCTCTCCACTCGGGGCAGGCACCCGCAGAAGTCGACTGCCAGCTCGTGCACGCCCGTGATATCATACAGTACAAAGTCCGCATCCGCAGGCTTGCGTTTGGGGCAGACGACGCCGGGAGGGTGTCCAAGCTGTACCCGCAGGCCCAGATCGCGTAGCCCTATTCTTGACCGCACAAAACATTTGCCGTTCCAGCTCTACCGCCCATCGTCAGCCATTTATCTGGACTTCAAATACCGCTACTCACCTCCACAAAATGGGTTGGCAGTTGGGCATGCGCCGCCACGATGCAAGACGCGCAGCGCATGATCTCCCCAACGCACACGTTATCGCAGCAGCGCCATTCTGCGATGCCCGTGCAGTTCTCGACGCCCGGAAATTTCGCGCACTTGGCGTAGACCTTCTCGCGCCCGCGCCCCTCACGTCGTAGGCTTTCCTGACAATACTCGTCTGGGCCGCCTGCCTGCACCCAGGTCTGCAGCGGTCGATCCTGTCTCGAGTTAGGATACCCTCCATGTCGAGCGAGATTTACCGGCGTACCGAATTCTTATTTCTTGGGGGACCCACAGTAACTTGTATTCCGTCGGGAGTCTCGTCCACCGGCTCTGGTTCTAGAGAGTCATCGCCAAGCGACCAGCTGAACTCCTCGGCGGCACGGGCCCGCGCCGCTTGCGTTCGAAGATCCTCCTCGTAAGCCCTCGAGTGGTGCTGCGCGGAGGGCCCGGCCACCGCGGACGCGTGAACTGTTCGCTGAGTCGTTGTCCGGCGCTTGTTCGGGGCTCTTGATGAGACCGAGTTGACGACGCGCGCGCCAACCAGCATTTTCGGCGCGTTCTTCCTCTTCGTCGACATGGCGAATAAATGATAATAAGATTAAGATTAAGAGATCGGCGATATGTAGACAGAGATCCGCGACTTCGTTTGAGGGCCCGGATAATATGAAAGATGAGAACGAAACAAAAAAATGCGCGGTGTGAGGCCCAAAAGGAGTGATATGTGACGTGACTGAGCGTGTCACCACATCAAAACGCGTCGGCTCCTGCCCTCATGTCCGCCAATGACTGTGAGTCCACCAACACTTTTCGTCCACACCTTGGTTTGCTAAATCGTTTCCTTCCCCAAGGCCGTACTGTTGTTTTGTACAAGCAGCCCCGTGTCTTGTATGTGGGCCTCTCCCACTCCTCCAATCACAACTCACCGTCGCACACAGAACCTTGTATCTCCGCCAAATCACCCACCACCTCCCCAGCTTCATGGGAACTCTCCACAGTCTGGCACACAGGGCGCCGTGCTTAACCCAATCCGTTCAACTCCATCGCAAATTTATTGGGGAAGCCATAGGAGAGGGAGTCGAGCGCTGGTCGGAGTGGCATACGCCGAAGCCTACCCCCATCCTCGCCAAGTTGTAGAATCTTGTTGTTTTTTCCCCTGCAACACGCAATATGCCGCGTCCCAATAGTGTGCATTCACGAACAACGAACAGCTAATTACGACGGCGAAGACAAGATATCTACTTGGACGAAAAGATCACGCCGTTGAAACTGTAATTGACCTCGCTCTTGTCGACGACAGTGGGATAGTCGGCCCGAATTCCCTTCTCCTCGCCCCAGTGTCGGAAGGGCGGCTCGCTCATCGGCGTCATGCACGATGGACACTTGACGCTGCGCTCGAGCGCTTGGCGGATACAAACATAGCAATGGCTATGCCCGCATCGGTAACTGGCCAATGTAAGTAAGCTGCACGTTGCCGCGAACGAGATGACTCACGAGACTGGGTGAAATTTTAGCGAGAAACAGATATCGCACTCGTGCTGGTCCTTCACCACCACTCCCTCCGGGATCTCCGGCGGGCGCACGGCGGTCAGGTAGAAGCGATTCTCCTTGGCGGCCGCCTCCTGTCGATGCCGCCTGATCATCGACCTGAGGCGAGGAGCGATGACTGGCCCCTGCGGCGGACGCGGCCCCGCTTCTTGCACAACGTCGGCGTCTTCGACAAGCGCCGCCACAGTCGCGTTCGCAGGGGGAGCAGAAGGCGGGCGGGCGGCCATCGGGGGAGAAGGCGCTCGCACGCTGGTGCTTGCGGCGACCGTTGTGTCCGCCACAGTTGCGTTCGCAGGGGGAGGAGAAGGCAGGTGGGCGGCCATCGGGGGAGAAGGCGCTCGCACGCTGGTGCTTGCGGCGACCGTTGTGTCCGCCCGCTCGCGACGGACGCGCATCCTTGGCGTGTCTTGTCTGATGATCGAGGGGGGCCCCTCCCTGCCCAAAAATCGACCCGCATTATCGATCCTCCGGCCCAAATGATCGACTCTCCGCCCCCGCGCGTCCAAGAGCAGCGGGTTGTCCGCTGTGTTGCCCGCATCTCTCGCCTCTCTCGTTCTTGAGTTCGATGTTCTGGGCATGGGGTGCAGGCAGCAAGGAGGAGCTCAGAAGGGAGGAGAAAGCCACAATCAGGTGCGCAAAGTCGATCACCCCTATACCTGCCTGGCCCGAACGTCGCAACAGAGAGGAGGTTTCAGACTCAGGGGTTGATCCTATTCGCGGATAAATAAAATCTCATCGAAATGTGGCGCCTATCATCTCCCCCCGTTTGGCATGAATTCCAGGCCTCCCATTGCAGGTGAGTTATCATACTCCGCCCCTGGAGCTTCCGTCTTTTGTGCACACACTCCGCCCCTGGAGCATCCTCCGCCCTTGGAGCAGCACCTTTCCATACCCGCGGCTCCCTCCTTCCGCCCCTGGAGCGGGAGTCCGCATCATGGTTGTCACCATGCGCGTATCAAACTCGTTAACAGTTTTCGCAGGCAAACTCAGATCTGGTCGGGAGTTCAATCCTCATGGGCCTATTGTCCTACACGACTTCGACGTTCTCGACCATCTCCAGTCCGCCCGCTCCAAGAATAACGAGGCTGACAACGCCAGCGACGATCACCCTGTGGTCGTTCCCACTCCTATTCGCCACGCAGGACTTCGCCGTTCCCGCTCGCTCTCTCCGCCTCGCCGTTCGCCGCGCCTGGCGCCTCCCCGCGACGAGTCTGTCGATCGCGCGGGTCGCACGCGCGCCGCTCACCGTGCCGACGAACAGGCTCGCTTGAACACCCCTCTCAAGCGAGTTGTTCGTAAGCATGTGGAGAACGCCCAGCCCATCCAGATCACGACCACGCCTCAGGATTATCCGGTGACATCAACCGGGTGGGCCGGCATCCGCGACAAACCGACGACGCAGCAACGGGAGTACACGGTGACCGAACTGCAGGACACGTTTGGCATGCAAGTCGTGTCGTGGGATGGCAGGTGCGTGTTGCCCACCTATTGCGCACATCATCTAATTTCGAGCTCAGCGCTTCGTGCCCCTTGGTTGACAAGGAAGGGCGCATCATCGCCGTGCTTGGCGGTCGTCCCAACGATCCCGAGTATCTGAGGCTCACCGAACAGGCGGCGCGCGAACTTGAAGCGGCGCGCAGCGACCTCAAATTCCGGCCGAACCAGCAGGGCGGGCGACGGGGTGCATTCTCGTCTGTCAGTGCCGGCATCTCATTTGGCGGCGGGCAGCAGGTGAGTACGTGATTTCCTGAACACACGACCACTAACTAATAATATCCACAGAGCCCGGGCAATCTGTGCCTTCCGAGCGCAACAGCGCTCACTTTCCAAAGGCTTTTCAGTCTTGCCTGCTTCTTCCGCATCGCAGGGTTCGCAAATCGTGAGTACGCGCCTTGGCCGAAGGATTTGCATTGACACCCGCCATAGGCCTCTTCCAGACTTGGAACCCTGCGGTGCATGCGTTGTTTGCCTTCACTCTGGACGCCCTGACCACCGACTATAACCCCGCCCTGCGCCGCAATTTTGAACGCCGGTTTTCTGCCTTCGCTGCTGCCACCCTTAATTTTGGCCCCACCACCGTTACTCTTCCGCACATCGACGCTCTCAACCTCGCCTGGGGATGGTGCGCCATCACCGCCCTCGGCTTCTTCAATCCAGACCTCGGCGGCCACTTAGTTCTCTGGGACCTCCTTCTCATCATTCGATTCCCTCCTGGCTCCACGATACTTATCCCTTCCGCCATCCTGCGCCATTCCAACGTCGGGATTGCGGCGACCGAGACGCGTTACTCTTTCACACAATACTCTGCGGCTGGCCTTTTCCGTTGGGTCGACAACGGTTTCAAAAGTGACGTTACAGTCACGGAAGAAATCCGACACGATCTTGAGGCGCAGGCAGCTCGCAGCCACTCGAGTCAAAGCCGCTGGAGAACTGGGATAGATAGTTACAAGCGTTGGACCGCGCCTTCTTGAATTTCCATATCCTGTATTGCAGTATACGACAATAATTTTTTTTTATATGCACGCCTTGTTGTCTATACTGAATGCTAGCCCTTTGTTTTGCTTCGGGTGCCGGCGTAGACTCTGCTTACCTGCATTGTCGAATGCGCTATTGTTCAATGCGGCTGTAGGGCCGATATATCCACCTTCTGTACGGATGGAGGAAAATGAATAAAAACACCATCCTGGCCTTCCGTGGGCGTACATGTTACTGTGTTATGTCCCGTCTCAAGTCGAAAGCCTCAATGAAATTATCCTGCTCAATTGGCCACGGGAAAGGGCCGGCTCGGAGCCCATACAGAGACAAAGTGGCGCACTCACAATGAGGTGGCTCACTCACCTGCTACTTTCCCCCACGCAAAACACGATTATAAAATTCTTCTGATTCGATTTAGACCTTCTGAAGGCTTTCAAATGGTGCGGTCCATCCCCCAGCACCTTCAGACCGAACACTCCGGGTGCCGTCTTTCCTTCACCCCACTCGTCCCTCGAAGTTATGCTAAAACCTTGTCCAGTTTCCGCGACCTTAAGTCGTCAAATCTCGTCCCAGAACTTTTTCCCAAATAACGTCACAATTGAATACCCAATCGATAAACGAACTGTTTGAGGACCCGGAGGCCGCCGAGTATGCCCCAGAACTGGGTCTATATCGAAAAACGCTCGAGAATTGCGCATCTGACGTCACCGAATTAGCTCTTTGCGTCCGCATTTGGGTGGGCTGATTGACACTATCTTGACTGATTGACAGTATCTTGACAGTATCTGTTGATCCAGCACAGCGTTCTCGTCTTCGCTTCTCCTACCGTCTCCCACCATCACCAAACCTCATGTCACATCCCTCCCTGTCCAAGAGACAGCCATCGGAAGAGCCGCGGGACATCGACGAGGAGCAGCGCATGTATGTGCGCGTCCGGCAAACCGATCCATTCACAATCGCCCTGGCCAAAGAAGCGCACAGCGCCGGTCGCCTCCTGCCCAAGCAATGTGCGTGGTGCAACGCAGGCGTGGAGGACACTGTGATGTACCGCTGCCGCAATCGCCGCTGTCTTGGAGGGCTGCCCGCATGCGCGCCGTGCACACTCGTGGCTCACGAGCAAACCCCGTATGACAGGATCGAGGTACCTTTTTTCTTCCTTTTTTTTTTTTCCCTGCCTTGGCGGTCGAATTCTTTTTTATTGACAAGTACTAGATGTGGACCGGGCATCTCTGGAGGTGGGCCGAATTGCGCGACCTTGGTTATGTTTACCAGGAGGGACACGAAGGCCTCCCCTGCCCCAATCCCGCACCGACAACGACCTCGAAGAACATATGGCTGTCCTCGGGGATGCTGGAACACGTTACCAGGGGCTGCAACTGCAATTTAGATTGACATCAAATAAATTTTGTTTCCATGCGGCTGAAGTCGCGTGGTGCCTGGTTTTATTTACCCGATTGAGTCTTGCCCTGAAGCTAGCAATGCCCGCCTCGCTCCAGCAGCGCTGCCTTGACGAGGAAGAACGCCGGCTGCGCAGGCTGGCAACCTATCGTAAATACAGACGAACGTGAGTCTACTCCGCGCTGTGTCGGAGCAAGGGAAATTTGCTGACGCAACATCAGCCACCTTGTCGACCGTCGCGAGAAGACGAGGGCGCGGATGGCGGACCTCCGGGCTCGAGAAGATAAGGCGCAACGCCAGCAGCGCTTAGAGAGGCATCGGGAAGCGCAGAAAAAATACAGAGAGCGGTGCGCAGGCAGGCTAGAGGGCGGCGCTGTGATTGATCTGTTCATAGGTGGGCCGAGCAGATTGCGCATCGAGCGCGCCGCGCCGCAGCGCGGCGCAATGCCGCTCTTGGCAAGAAGACCAAACCTCGGCCAAAGTCCAGGCAATATTACTCTGATCCGGAATTGCTTACAGAGGAGGAGGACGAAGAGAGCGCCGACGAAGACTGGTGATTATTTAGACCCAGTACATTGTATGTAGCAATGCAGCCAGGTGGTCATTTTTTCCAAGGGGGAATTTCTCCGCGAGCAATGTACACCCACGAAGAACCCTCGGCTTCCGTGTTTCCCCAGCCGCCGCCCGCACTAGCCCAATCATCATCCGCCACACCCTCGCCGCTGTGCGTGCCCGCCTGCGCGTCGACGTCTGCCTCCACCGGATCGGTCCCCCAGGCCCCGGGCTCGGCGGGACCCCATGTATCGGCCCCATCCCCCCACGAGCCCCAGGGGAGTGGGTGACTATCCACGGGGGTGGGTGGCAGAGCGCTGTCGTCGCCGGTGCCCCACGCCGTGCCCCACCCCTCCGCGTTCCAGGTGGTCGACGTCATCTGCCAGCGGAGACGCTGCCCTGCGTCTTGTTTAGCTGAGCACGGGAGTATGAAAGAAAAAATACTCTTGACGCGGCTACGTCGGCGACTGGTGCAACCTTGGAAGGGTGAGCGGGATGCGGACAACAAAATGACTGAGGACTCACGCTTGCGGGTTATTTTGGCGGCGGTGTGGGATTTGCGCATGGCACGACGCAGTGGTGGATAAGAAGACGGCGGATGGCACGTGCACTTCACGCAATTTCGAGCCCTCCACCTACCAACATCATTTCTTCAATGTCGTCGCCCTCCTCTGTTTCGGCCTCATCCGTTGCGACCTCAATGGCGTCGTTGTCTCTGGGGGGATCTTCTCGGAAGCCCGCGGCCACCAATTTGAAGCCTGGTGAAGTGGTCATGGACCGCCACAGTGGAAAGGACGAGCGTTATTGGTGTCTACCACCATTCCACGGCGATCGAGGCAATCCGCCGCGGCCGCCTAAGAGCGGATATCAGTATCACCTGGTCTTCCAGGGACACAAGGTGGGGACATTCGACAATTGGTGGGCTTCGCTTGCTTCTTGTCTTGGTCATTGCTGATTTACGATGTGCAGGGGCGAAGCCAAAATCAGTCTGTCCGGATACCCGGGAGCCTCCAACAAGGGCTACGACACGGAGAGGGAGTGTATCGAGGGGTGGCAGACGATGTGCCCGCTCGGTATCCACCCTCATCCAGTCGAGCCGTCTGTTGCGTCGCAGGCCTCGCTCCCGAAGCTGCTCTCTTCTCCGACGCCGCCCTCCTCTCCCTCGGTGAACACGGACCCGCGCACGCCTTCGAAGAGGGCAAAGTCGGAGAAGACGCGCGCGCCGCCTCCCGCGCGATCCCAAGGGGATCACCCCGCCCACCTGTGAGTATCATTCATTAATGCGATTCGAAGGCAAATTATTATGCGCGACTAAGATCGACGCCCTCCACGCCAAAGAAGGCGGGATCCAGCAAATCACTGTCCCTCAATTTCGCGATCCGGGGCGAGGGGATCGTGTCCAGCAGCGCGTGAGTGGCGGACGTGATTCTCGATCTCAATCTTACCCCGCCCCGGTCAGGTCGCGCGCCCAGGAACGATACCTGGAGCTTCAGCGGTTGGGCGCTCAGCCGGACATGATTGTGACACGGGACATATTGGAGGCATCGCTCTTCGCTCTGGAGGACGAGGGGGAGTCGGACGAGGCAGAGGCGGCCGTTTGAATGCTCTATCTATATTTGTTTTTTTTCTTTTGGAAAATAAAGACGGATTGACTTGAGGGATACACGCTGGACTTGAGATTTCTTGTCTACTGACGACCGAGGATTGTTTGAGATTTGATTTGTTGAGCGACCTGTCGTGAGAAGAATATGCACGTGAGATCGTCGCGGTCTCCTGAGTCGGAAAAAACTTAACCAAAACCATCAAACCCAGAGCAAGAAAAGAATGCCTCGCGCAGGAACTGCACAACGTCGTCGTGAGCGCGCAGGGGAGGCCGAGGTTAAACGTGGACGAAAGCCGTGGGTGCACGGGTCAAAATTGGTGTTCATGCGCGGCTTCAAGGAGGCGTATATGAAGGCCTCAGAATTAGGGAAGGTGGACTCCGGGAAGTTCTACGACGATGTTACCAACCAGTATCTGGCCGTTTACGGCTACAACACGGCGTACAATTCGGATCTGCGCGAGGGCCAAGATGTGGCATCGGATGTCGACGAGGACGAGGACGTCGACCTCCTCAGTCCCGAGGAAGCAACAGAGCGCGCGGAGTACTTCGATGAGGTCCGGGGGGTAGGTGTCCTTATTGTGACATTTAGTTTCAATGACAAATATTGGCGCAGAAGATTGGTTACTGGTTTCGTACCGAGTACGGCGGCTCAAAGTCATCGAAAAAGGCGACGGCCAGCTTCAAGGAGGTCTTCAATATGCCCGAGCTGGGTCCGCCGCGCCCCATCCGCCAGCGGGTCGTCCACTTTTATTCCCGACGCTTCTATGCAGAGCGCATCAAGCATCGCTTCAAGGCGAAATGGGCGGCGGTCTCGCGGCTCGATAAACCGCCGGCGATCATCACGGTACAGAACGCCGCAATCAAGGATGCGTGGAATAGCGAGCCAGAGGCCTTCAAGGAGGAGGTGAGGCTGTCGTTGGAGAACGAGCACAAGGCAGCCCGACAAGCCTATGAAATTGCGGCGTCGGGGGACGAACCGAAAACCCCAGAAGAGTTCCAGATGTAAGCATGCCTTTGATATCCTTGGGAGGAGACGATTTTGACAGAATGCAGCGCGCTCGACAACGCTGCTTATTATCTGCAGCCGTTCGTGGACTTGATCCAGGAACGTTTCGGGATGAATGTCGCGCTCTTGATGTGCGGCCCCGTCCCGAACAGAGGGGGTGCGATCGAGATGCACAGCGTGCATGCTGGACTGTCGAAAGGTCTGGTGCCGAGGATTTGGCCAGATTTTGATCGTGCCGGCTTCGAATCGACTAGACGCAGCTTCCGAGAATTCTCAGAGGAGTGTTTTTGTACGTCAGATGGTATTGCATGGCTGAGTTACAGTATTGACGGGATTTTACCTAGCTACGGAGGAGTGCGACGCCAGAAGTCTGGGTGTCATGCCGGACGTTGCAAGCCTCGAGGGATCCCAGGGCGTCGAGCCGTCTTCAAGCTCAAACCCGTCCGGTGCGGTAGGAGCAGGCGGGGATGAGGAACGCGACGGAGACCAGAATGTACGCGACGAGGACGACGACTCGCGCGACGACTCGCGCCCCCGCGACGGCGACGATGACGATGACGACGATGACGATGACGACGATGACGACCTGCAAGGTCGCGACCTCGCAACAGCGATACAGCCGGCCCTCAGGGCTGAGTTGGCATTGATGGACGCAAGGAGGCGGGAAAACTTCGAAAGCCGCGTGCGGTGGTCTATGAGTGACCTTGAGCTGGAGCGCGAGAACAATATGGCGAAGAATCGGGTTTTGTGTCGAGACATAGTGGGGGGGGGGATTCTTTGGGGTACAGTCGGACGTCAGTCGCGCGGCCGAGGCTGAGCAGACAAAGAAGAGAAGCGATGGCGGCAAGGCGAAGAAAGGCAAGAAGAAGAAGGCCGTGGCGCCACCTGGATCTCCAAAACGGACCAGGGCGCAAGGACGAAAGGATGACGCCGTGGGCGGCGATGATGACGACGAGCAGGAGGACGAGCAGCAGCATACCGTCGAAAAGGAGAAAACGCGCCCACGGCCACGCCCCTTGACGCGACTCGTCCGACCCGAGGACGACGCCAGCGCGCACGGGCCGCTGCTCGAGAACATCGCGCGTCCCGCTGTCGCTCCCGCCGCGCAAACTCCCCACCCACCTCTCGTGAGGCCCGAGGACGACGCCAGCGCGCACGGGCCGCTGCTCGAGGACATCACGCGTCCCGCTGTCGCTCCCGCCGCGCAAACTCCCCACCCGCCTCTCGTGAGGCCCGAGGACGACGCCAGCGCGCACGGGCCGCTGCGCGAGAACATCGCGCGTCCCGCTGTCGCTCCCGCCGCGCAAACTCCCCACCCGCCTCTCGTGAGGCCCGAGGACGACGCCAGCGCGCACGGGCCGCTGCGCGAGAACATCGCGCGTCCCGGTGCAGAGGGGGAGGAGAGCGGCGACGAGGTACTTTGGCCAGATGAAGATCGAGGGCGTTGGTATCCAGACCTTCGCGGCGCTGTGTCGGCATTCGGGAGATTGGCGGCGTGGGGTGGCGATGAGTGGGTGGAGTGCGTGCGGCGGCTCATCGTATCGGAGCGCGCATGGGGATTCAGGGCTGCGGGGTTGCTGGGGGCGATGAAGTCGCGTCAAGGACGGCCGAGCGAAGTGAGCAAATTTATGACTTACGCTCGCAAGTGGGAGGTCGAGATGGACGCGGAGGCAGTCGGTCCGCGGGAGCGCGAGGACTCGTTTGCGCACGGGTGGTGGGTCTGGTGGGAGCTGCTGCAGCCAAAGGGCAGGCGAGACGGCGAAGGAGGGCTTCTTGCGGCGGCGGACGTCGACGTGGCGGAATGGGAAGTGTTGGCCAAGTCCCACGGGCGAAATGGGTTTCTGCTTGTGGTGGCGTGCTTGTTTTGGTGGGGAAGTGCCGCGGCGGAGGAAGGAGATGCAGCGTTGCGAGAGGAGTGGGGAATTGCGGTGAGAGACGTGAGCGCGGTGCTGGGGGAGATCGTGAAAGATGTGGGCGCGATGTACGTACACAACGGTATTGTGGGCGTCTGACGGCTAATTTTGGTTCTGACAGGATGAAGAGCCTCGGAGATGCGGAGAAGGCGTCAAAGAAGGCGGCCAAGGAGAGGAAAAAAGTAGCGGAAGGGGCTGCAGAGGAGGAGAGCGCAGGGAGGAGGCCTCGAACCCGCGGGGAGAAGAGGTCGCTGGATAATGAGAAAGAGAATGAGAAGGAAGATGGGAGGTACGAATGCGGTTTCTTGATAATTACGTACGAAGCTAACTTGGAGTCAGGAAAAAGAAACGGAGGTCTTGATTGCTGTCGATGCGGCGGGGGGAGGGAGAGGGCGGGAGGGGGAGGCGTAATACATGCGTTGTTTGCTTGGGATGTTAAAATTCACTCGTGGATATCGCAAACAAGGGAGTTTATTTATGTATTGCAACATGTAGCTAAAGGTGTTTACGATGGGGAGCTGTGAGAAAACGATAAAAGGATAAGTTAGCGTAGAGGGGGGCATGAAAAATGGGTGGGACGGACTTAGGGGCAAGCGGGGCAAGGCCCCCAGAGGCTTTGGTCTGGTATGCTGGGGGCGTGAACGCTACGGGCAAGACGACGGCGCCACAGCTCGGCATTGAAGTGGTCCTCGAGGGTGGGTCGGCGGCGGCGGGGAGGCATTTCTTTAAAGGACGAGGGCTGCATATTGCCCTCACTCCAGGCCCATTCGAGGCGCTCGCCGTGTGATGCGCCTGGGGCGGGGGCGGCTGCAGCGAGCGGGTGATCAATGAGCGAGTTGTGGGTGGGGTGATGTGTAGCGAGGTAGTGGCGGCTGTTTGCGCTGCAATACAACGCTTCAATTACACCAGGGAGCGGGGGAAGGGGTGGGTCGGGGGCGGGAAGCGTGCCGAGGCGGGGCGGATCAGCGGGGCGGAACAAGGCGAAAAGCCAGTGTAGCACGCTAAGGGAAAGTTCAAGGACTTGAAGGAGGTGATGAGGTGTGCGTACCGGAAAAGGACCGCATAGGAAGCCGCCATTATGGTCGGGGGGAGGGGGAAGGTGTAAAGTAAACATGAATCAACACAAGTGAATCCCTGGTAAACAACCGCCAACACGCTGGGCAGTCACAGACAGAGATTGATGGGATATATAATTATATACTGCCAAAAGGGCCTGGTAATAAGCCAATAGCATCAGGAATATCCGTTTTTTGGCAATATATAGCGGGATATATATATATGTACCCTATATATATATAAGGGCACATACCTGCTGGCTGTCAGCGATTGCGTATATAGATATGTACCCTATTGCCACACCAGCCCGTATATATATAATGGTACAGCTAGTCCTCGTTTGATTTAGGTACCACGAACCAATTGGAGCGATACGAGGAGCTCGAGGGTTCGTAAACGCCCGTTCTGACCTTCCCGCGTATTATTTCCACGACCTCGTCTCGTATCCCCGGTGGTATAGGAATGTTACGTTCCTGCCAAGGCGTGTGGGCAAGCACCGGAATTTTGACTGGCTCGAAATAATCTTCCCGGAAGTGTCCTCTCTCCGACTCGTCCCATGCGAAGGCCATTTCGTGATTGCGGATTACTTCATGGACCAGTCTTTCTTCATCATCCCATAGAAACCCGTCGGGGTTTACGTTCATTTCCTCCGCCCTTTGTTTGGTGTATCTTTCTCCTTCTCGGAAGGGTCCAGGCCGAGGATTCAGCACCGGCATGTCCTCCAACGGATCAGACGGGAAGTGCCGAATGACGCGAAATTCTTCCGGCAACGTCGCCGATACCGAATGCACCCTGTCGGCCATCGGCTTGTACTTTTTCTTCTTCGGCTTCTCTTTTTCTTCCTCCGTTACTTCGTTTATGAAAGCGTGCGCTTTTTCGTCGTAAGTGTAGACCTGCGCCAGACAATACCCCAGGTACCGGGGCGAGATCTCCCACTGAATCGTTTGGTCATGAATAAAAACTCGTTTGCAGTCGGCTGTATTAGTGCCTATGGGGGAATATAGAAGCATAGGAGATGTGAATCGATGGAATGATAGTTCTGGGATCTTGTTTTCTCTTCCTGGAACTTCTGTCCAGGAGCGCCTTTTCTCACTAATCCGCCAGAAATTTGTCGATACCGTAGGTTTTCTTGGAGGGCTCGGCACCGGACTGCCCTCCCTCATGGAAAAACCATATCGTAATCCTCGTCCTCGACGTTGACGACGAAAGGCAAGGTTTCCGCGAGGGGTTCGGTGAAGCTGACCGACTTCGGAGGTTTTATCCGGGTAGCCACGGTTTGAACATTCCCCGTATTTGGGCAAGATAACGTGAGCTCCTGCAAACCGTCTGTATAATCCTTGGTGTGGCATTCGGTAAATCGGAAGAAGGGCCTGCCGACCAAAATGTCGAATGGCGCGCCGTCTACCACATGGACCTGAAGGTGGAGATCTATTCCGCCAAGAGAAAATTTGAGGTTCTCTACCACCCCTGCCGTTACCGATTGATTCGAGTCGGCGGATTCCATCGTTAAGGTCTTTTCCGGGGAAAGGGAGACTCCCAGGCTTTGCCAGACGTTACGATTCATCGCCACAATTTCCGACCCTTGGTCGAGCGTGCAGGTGATTTTGTGCGTGTCGTTTACTAGCATGTCGATCACCCTTAGCGAGTCTATTGGGGATGCTGTCAAAAGAAAGGTATTGAACGTTCTTCCTTGAGAGTAGGAAAGCGTTAAAGCCTCTTTTTCCTCGAACATCCCAGATTCAACCGTGGGAAGACGTCGGGTAACGGTGTTCTCCTTATAGAACCTCCGGATGTCCGGTGAAATGGCCAATAATTCCTCGTTACTGATAGTGACCTGCGAACCCAAGGTTCGCTGAATCACTTTTTGAATCAGCTCCGGGTTTTCAATAGGCGCTTGGTATTTGAACGCGGGTTGCGGAGGAATCGTCCGGTCAGAGACTGCTGGCGGAAGCGGCCTAGGCGGGTTAGCTGCGGTTGGTCTGGGTCCGCCGGCTGGCGCCTGGTTTGTCTTCATGGCCGATTTCGGTGGCGGACCTTTCTTGACGATCTCCTCCGGCTTCCCCTTCGGTTTGGTCTGTGATTGCGCCCATACCCGAGTTTCGTCTCCGGACATATCTTCCGCCACCAAGGAGAGGCGCCCAAACGACAGGGTTTCAGCCTGCTGGCAGGTGGTATATGACATAGCCGCTACCGTGTGCGGCGGCTGATCTCTCTCGAAGGTTTGTGGCTGCTGGGCCCTCTGAGGCGGAGGCGGAGGAGGATTGTGGTTATTCCAGGACTCGATTTTCTCCATCAGGTTCCTGCCGGGCGTTCCTCGCGGAATAAATTGCCCGTTAGGTAGGACTATCTTGTTGTCCACGTTCCTGAAGCATTTTCCGTTTCGGATGAATTCGGTAACTACCGGGCATTCTCTCAGGAAATGCCCTTGAGTAGAACAAAACCCGCATTCTCCAGGCGGGAACATGCTGCCTCCTTGAATCCCGTTGTTCGGCCACTGCTGTCGCGGGCCGTACCCTTGACCTTGTGGGTATCCGTTGTTACGTGGGTGGTACCCAGCGTCCCTCGGGGGATATCCTCCATTCGGCTGATGGTACCCTTCGTTCCTCTGAGGGTACCCGTTATCTCTTCCACCATAGGGCCCGTTATACTGTCCTCCCTGCCTATCAGGGGGTGGGTAAGCCGGCTGCGGGGGAGGCGCGTTTTCTAGTGCCGTAGCTTGGAAAACAGGATAAGCTGGTCTTGCTGGAAGAACATTTCTCTGGTGTACTGCGGCCGTGAGGGACTGCATGTCCACGCGGTACTGTTGATTGAACTTGGCCATGGTGTCGTTGAGCTCTACGATCTCCTTCTTTATCGTGACTGTCTCCAAGGGATCGTCGGCGAACTTTGGTCCATCCAGGATATATTCTCCGGCTTCCACCATGTCGATTATTTTGAATGGAACGTCGCTGACGTGATTGGGTTGAGTTATCTGGAGTCGCCGATAAACCTTTCCGCGGAAGTCCTCATTGATTCCCTTGGGGAATTCCCGTCGGGTTTCTAGTTCCGTCAACTTTCCCTCCTTGATGAGGTGATTGCCGATAGTTTGGAACCGACGATGGTATTCGGACAAATCTTCCTTCGAGGTTATTTTCTTCGACGCTCGTGCAGTAACGAACTTGTCCAAGTCGTTTATGGTGAACATTTTGTGGCCGTCCGCTCCGGGATATAATTTCTCCACCTCCTTCTTGAAGGCGTCCCAGGTGGACCCGTCTTTGGCGCACCCTGTCCAGAGTAGTTCATCGTCATATTCGATATATCGGCACGCCGCCTTTATCTTGTCTTTATCCGTGGTTCTTTCACAGGACTCGGTTACTTCTTCGACGTCCTCCCAGTACCGTTTAAGGTTTTTCGCTGTTCCATCGAAGGAAGGCGCTCCTCGGGCAGTTCGTCCGGGTAACATTTTTGCCATGGTTTCTTCGGGGATAACTTCGGTCGTTGCTTGCGGCTCGGAACGTTCCTGGAAATTATATCCGTGATACCGATTTCGTTCTTCTTGTATCGGCCTGTGTTAGCTATTGAATGGTTAGAATGAGAATACTTGTTTCCTTCGTCCTAGAATTCCTATCTGGGTCTCCTAGTCTCCTGGATCCCGTAGCTCTCGCTCGCTATCTCTTCCGCGCTTCTCCCCTGTTGAACGTGCGCTGATTCGATGGCTTGGTAAAACCCGTAGGAGGTACCGCGATAGTCTACGACGACGCCTGAGTCTCGATTATTCGGTGGTGCGGGCGGCGGTTTATCCGTGATGATTTCTGGTGCAAATCGCCCTCGTCTTGTCTTCTACACGGCGTGATGCCTGCGAAGGTAGTGTCGATTATGATGATTTGCTGGCGTTTAGACTTGGGATGCCTGTGATGGGGGCACCTTGCAGAAAGGGGGTATGAGAGTAAAGTGGCCCGGTGAGGGACAAGTGAGAGTGGTCAAATGCGTGAACGGGGACTGAATTACTTGTGGGGGTACAAGTGGGGGAGGGAACGAAGCCCAGTAATTGACTGACTACCTCCTACTTTCGCTTCTCCTTTTATATCCCTCTATCCTTGCCTCGAGGCGCCTCTCGTGCCTGGAAACGCCTTGTAGCACGCGGTGCTGAGGGTTTCTGGGAACAGGTAGCTGCCTGGAAGTTTTGGCCGGACGGTTATCAGGTGATTTGATAGCTGGAGGATTCGTCCGAAGACGGTATTTGATATTTTCCTTGGTTTGCCGAGAGTGCGCCATGTGGAGCGCTTTCCGTCCATTTTGTCCGGGGAAGTATTACGGTATAATTAGGTGCGAGGGCGGGGTGAGGCGCTGCGGGACCGCGTGGAGGCGTCATTCATGGGAAAAATGTGTTTCGTCGCGCAGTAGGGGTGGTGGTAAGTTCGTCCAGGTAGCTTTGGTACGCTGCGATTCGGCTGGTGGGGCTCGGTTTGTAGGTTTCGGGGGAAGTACCGTCTGCGGGATCTCGAGGAGCGAGAAGGAGGGGGATGGCGTCCTGTGCGAGTAGCGAACGTCTGCACCTTGTTTCCGGGGGTGTATAGTGCTTTGCTGAGTGTCTGGACGATTTGTCCTGAATGCGGTATCCACGTTTCCTAATCGAGCGTGTTCCGGTAAGTGTCTTCTTCAGCTTCGTTTGGAGGTGCCATGAGGCGGTGTGCAGGGCGTAGCACCAACACCAGCCTCACACCTCCTCGGTAGTTTTACTCCTGACCACCCTGGTCAGAAAACCTATAAAAAGGGGAATCCACCAATTCATCCTTCCAAGCGTCCCAAATCCATATCGTCCCAACCCTTCTCACAATGGATCCCAGCACTACCCGTCGCTTCCTTACTTCCAATGTCGAGTGGCCTGCCACGGACAAATTATTCATTCCCCGCGGAGGTTTAACGAACTTCTTGTGCGACAATCTTCGATTCAAGGTTTTCCTTGTTATGACGGCCGTTTTCACTGATGCGTACGCCTTCGACACCGTCCAATCGTTGACAACGGGGGAGCGCCTGGCCATTCGGTTCCGCGTGCGAGACATCGTCCGTCATATGGTGAGAGTCGTTCTTCCCGGACATTATTTCCGCTTTACTCATTTCCCCAGTTTTACGCAGCGCAGATCAGACAGAACGAATTCCGGGTTCACTACGAGAGCGGGGTCGTTCCTTCGGAGGCGGCATGGATGTTCCATGTAATTCTCGTTCTCCTGATCGTGGTGGGGTTCGAGGGTGAAGAGTTGGCCTTGGTCCCTGCTCCTTCGGTTAACGTGACCACGGAGGCAGCGCTTGCTCAGTCCCAAGCATCGTTCTTCCTGGGGGCAGCGCTCGCCACTTTCGTTTCGAACAAGGAAAACGGTTCCGATGACGCCCAGCTAGACTTCCCTGCGTACGATCGGGCGCGCTGGGTGTCCGGCAATATTCACTACCGTGCTCGCCCTTCCTCCTTCCATCCCATCCCTATTGTCGACACTCTCGCCGATCCCTTCGACTATAATTTGATTCTTTCCCGTATCCACGAGGAGGAGCGGCGAGAAAGGAATCGCAGACAGGCAGAGGCCCGGCCGCCATGTACGCATGCTGGCCACACGCCTATGGAATCTTCGCACGACTGCGGGGAGAAGCCGCATGAAATTGTGTCTTGTCCGGTTCTTCCGACCGTTCATGAGGCCGAGGACGTCGCAGCGGCTGCCGGTATTATCGCGAGCCGTAGCTGTAATATATAGTGTAACGGGCTTGGATGTAGCCACCCCCTCCCTTTGGCTATAGCCCTGGAGCTAGCCACCCCCTGGCTGTGCCCAGGCTACTTTGCCCTATTGTCAGGGGGCGATTTTTTCGATTTTGGGCGGCCCGGGAACCGTTTTTCCTGGCCCTTTTTGCCGTCCGCGGTCAAAACAAACTGGTACCGTTTTGTCCAATTTTTCAGTTACTGATGGCGATCTTACCTTAGCGATCTCTGCCCCACTGGGCACCTGCTATCCTTCCGACCCTCCCCGTACCTCGTGCAGGATCGGGATATGCCGCTTATTTTTTGCCGCCGCCCCTGCGCCTACCTATTACATAATCAGTCATTCCCGCCCCCCTCCGCGCCCCTCCTCTCCCGGCCTGCCTCTTTACACCACAGCTGTAGGGAAATCAATGCTTCTTTTAGTTCTCCTCTTCCGGCGCTACTTTCTCGCCCGCCCGCCGACTTCCGGTACTTCCCGGCCAATCTGAATCCCTTTCCCGCCCCCGCTGCTTTCAATTCCCCGGGCATCAATCCTTTATTCCCTATGATACGCCTAATATCGTGATTCAGCTATTTTTCTCTCCTCTCTTTCGTCCTTACAGCCTTTCTGGTCTTGGTCGGCATTACTCGGCATCAGAATCCGCCTTGGCGTCCTCCGCTTCCCTCCCTTGCCTCGCCCAAAAAAATTATCATTACACATTCACCCGTCTCGTTTTAATCCTCTGTCCTTGTATTACTGAATAGACAATTATTTCCCTCCCTTCAGTCCCGTGAAATTGAAATCAACGCAAGTCAGCATTCTGTTCACGAGATTTTTCAAAGTCCTTCCGACCAGGAACATCGTGTATTATATTTTCTAGTCTATTTTTCTAAGGTAACACAGGTACTGCCCATTCTCAAAGGAAATAGAAAGATATTCAAGTAACAGAAAGAAAAGATCAGAAACAGAAGAAGTTCGTGCAAGAGAGCAAAGTAAGTCCAAGATTCAGTGACTATTCAAACAGAGTGTCCAATCCTTCGAGCATCCAGGTCGCGTCTTGAACAGCAGCAGTCCAGGCTGCCTGCGTCTCCCCCGTGTGTGTCGACGCCGAACCCCAGAAGTATAGTGCCGCCACGACGCTCAGCGTCCCGTTCGGACCTGCACAATCGAGCCCTCCCCATTCATCTCCGTATTTCCCCCCTGTAATCCACTGCCCGTCCGCCCCCCGCTGCCTCCACTTTGGCTGCAGGTCGTCCCACCATGCGTTCCATTTTGTGGCGAAGGCCTTCACGTTCTTAACCTCGGGCAGTGCCTTCATTTTCGCCCCTCGCGCACCCTTGACATATTTGCCGACCTCTTTCGGGCGTGCAGTGGATGAGCGCAGTGCTGTATGCGACGTCTCCTCGAACCCGGCGGACTCTTCTAGTCTCACCAGCGCCTTTAGCAGTGCCGTATAGTGGCATCCCAGGTCGCGCGCCGTGAGGTAATGCAACGCGGTCATCAGCCATTCAGGCGTGTCTTCTGGTAGGTCGAGCTCCACGGCGGGCATCACTTCCGCTCCCGACTGCGCGTCGGGGAAGGGCGGATCTTCGGGAGTCGCCGTACTGGTGCAAGCAGCCGTGGCACCGGGCGCCGCTCCCCCACCGTCCGCACCGTCCGTCGTGGACGCCGCTGGATTGAGCGGCGGCAGTGGCGCGCTGGAAGCAGTCGCATTAGCGGGCGCGCCTGCTGCGTTGCTCGAGGTATCGGGAGGCGGGGGCGGCGGGGGCAGCGTGGTGGTGGAAGCAGTCACATTAGCGGGCGCGCCTGCTGCGTTGCTCGAGCTATTGGGAGGCGGCGGCGGCGGCGGCGGTGGCGCGCTGGCAGTCGCATTGGCGGGCGCGCCTGCTGCGTTGCTCGAGCTATTGGGAGGCGGCGGCGGCGGCGGCGGTGGCGCGCTGGAAGCAGTCGCATTGGCGGGCGCGCCTGCTGCGTTGCTCGAGGTATTGGGAGGCGGGGGCGGCGGTGGCGCGCTGGCAGTCGCATTGGCGGGCGCGCCTGCTGCGTTGCTCGAGCTATTGGGAGGCGGGGGCGGCGGCGGCGGTGGCGCGCTGGAAGCAGTCGCATTGGCGGGCACGCCTCCTGCGTTGCTCGAGGTATTGGGAGGCGGGGGCGGCGGGGGCACGCCAATTGGCGTCGACGCCGTTGCTGGATTGGCCTCAACGCCCTCGGGCGCTTCCGTCGACGTTGATTGTTCCCCGCTGCCCGCACCATTCAGGCGCTGCGATTTCCTCGGCCCGACCGGTGCCTCCGCGTCTCCTGGCGTCTTGCGCTTCTTGGGCTGCGCCCGTGGCTGCGCCTTCTTCGACCTTTCCCCGAGTACTTCCTTCCACTGTGCCTTCAGCGGTGCGAGCAGCAACGCGTTCCGCCTCGCAGCCAGCGCCTGCTGTCTGCCGTACGCCCCACCACCAAACAGATTCCGCTCTTCCTGTGTCGCCACGAAGGCAGACTCGGGGTCGCCGAGCTTCCACTCCGCTGGCAGCTCCTTTGGCTCCTCCTCCCCAGTCTCCTCCTCTTCATCCGAGTCAGTCGGGACGGTCTGCTGCGGCCCTGCGCGTGCTTTGCCCTTTGACTTGGTCGTGCCCTTTCGCTTCTTGGTTACCGGCGCGTCTGTATCGTCGGAGTCGTGATTTGAGTCTGACTCCGACTCGTCCGAGTCTGACGTCCCGTCGTCGTCCTGCTCCCCTTCGGGCAGCATGGTATACAAGGCGCCGGCTAGCGGCTCCGGGAGGGCAGCCTCCGCTTTATCCTGTTGAGCTGGAACGAAATCAGCTTAGTTTTGTGGTAGGCTGCTCCTGTACTTACAAAATGCTGTCGTCAGGTACTCTTTCATCAACTCTGTCACGTAGTTAAAGCGCGCCCCAGCCCACTCCGGAAAGTGCGCGCCGCCGCCCGTAATTTTGTTCCGCCCATACGACGCGCTAAGGAAACAACAATATTAAGCTCTACACTCTCCTCGATACTTCGGATACTCACTATATAGTTCTAAGCTCGCCACCGAATTTCGGAACAGGGCCACCGACGAGGAAGCAGCAATGCATTCCCGTGCGGTCGAAGATCCCCTTCATGATCGGCCCCAGAAATTTCCCCACAGTCGCAATGCATCTGAGGGTCGGGCTAGTCAGCAACGACATATACTTCCACACCCTCTCCAGCTTACCTGTCCTTGTCTTCAGGCGCTTTCGACGGAGGAGCCTTCATTGCCGCCTCGTACGCTTCACGCGCTGCGGCCCCCTCTTCCTTAGCGCGCTCCCCATATCCTGAGCGTTCCGACTGCGAAAGATTTGCAAACAGTTCGCGTGCTATCAGAGAGCGGAACGGCCCGTTTGGCGTCTTCGAAACTTGCACATTGCTGCCTTGGCTGGAGCGCTCTACCCATTTGGCGGCGACCACTGGGGCAATGGCGGTGTCGTACTCCTCGTGCATAAACTGCTGGTAGGCCTGTCTGGCCTTAGGCGGTTTCTGGATGCCGGCAAGCTGGGCGACGAGTATGGCCCATGGATCTTTCAAAGGGTCGAGCTTGGATTGAAAGCCTTTCTGAAGCTTGCGGACGCGATACTTGAGCCACCTCTGAATGCGCTGAGAAAGGAAAGTGAGTCACGGTCACGTATGCGTCACTCCTGTCACTTACCGCGTTTAGGTCCACCATTCGTGTTCGCTGGGCCCGCTCGACGTCGGGATCCATATCCTCCGCCACGACTGCCTTCAAGGGATCGTACTCTGGAAGTGGCAGCTCGGGCTCTTCATGATCGCCCAGCCGCCAATCGACACGCGCATGAAACTCGTTGCAAACCGACTGCAGATAATCCCGCTCCGCCCGCCAGCCTCGCTCCAGCGCGTCCGCATACCCCTCTATGTGAGGCCGCAGAATCGTCTCGCGTGCGCCCTCTGCCCATAGACGCAGGTTTTTGCGCTGCCCCTTAGGCATTCGTTTCCGGGCCTTTCTCGTCCTCTTGCGTTTCTCTGCCATGACTATATTCTCGACGTCAGTGGAACGACGGGGCGCAGTACTTTAAACCCACACCTTTTTTCTTTCCTCCTGCGGAGTGATGGTCGCCGTCAGAAGGTAAGTAGGGAGGCAATTTGGTTTTGCTTGCCACTGATCGTATTTACCCCCAGTCTCTGTAACTGTCTTCCCCCCTCGGGTAATCACTCTGCGATTGACCGCATGGACCTGCGGAGTTCGAAAACTTTCACGTATAAAACACTTCCTTTCCCTGGGCCTGTCAGTTCCATCCCACCTTCTCTCTCTCTCTCGCAATGACCGACCTCAACAACACCGCTCCCGCCCCCGCTCCCGCTCCCGCAGCGGGAGCGTCGCCTGCGGGAGCAAGCACTCCTCCACCCCTTCCTGTCTCGGGATCGGCGGCCTCCCAGGCACAGCGAGACCACCGTCAGACGCATCGCTTCACATCGGCTCCTTTGTGCTTATTTCTCTCGCAGTTCGCTCCGCCCTAGAGCATTTAACCGACGCCGTCGCGGCGATTGAGGCGACCAGTGCGGCGGTGGGCAATTCCACCGTCAGTCAAGGTGAATGTTATCTTTTCTGTTTCCCAATACATCGTGCTTATACCGACTCCGCACTCAGTATACATGGTCCTCGCTGATCTCGCCGTCGCCACAACCGCTGTCTCCGATGCCGCGGCGGCCGTGGAGGTCGCTGCAACCCCGTTTGTCGCTGTCCCCGTGCTCCGTACGTCCTCCTTTCATTTACCAGATAATTTCGATTAAATGTCACATCCCAGCCGTCGTCCCCCACTCCAGCATGTTTTGCACCACTGGCCCTTGGATTGCCGGCTCTCTCTACACCGTCGTCCCCGCCGAGCCCCTCGCCGCCGTCCCCGACAACAACGACAAGTGGTTCGCAATCACTAGTGGCAAATATGTCGGTCTGACCAAAAACGCCGCCCTGTCTCTCGCCGCCGTTGTCGGCGTCTCCAACGCGCTCAGCACGTCTTTCACCTCGCAGACCGAGGCTCTCGAGCACTTCAACAGTGCCTTGGAAGGCAACGCCATTGCGGTCATCCGCTGAAGGTATTTTCCCTTGCTCTCATCTCAGGCCTGTCGCTGAATCTATTGCCTGTAGATCACCAAGCGGCGCGGCGGGGCACGGGCGGGCGGGATGCATAGTTACTCTTCCTTGTTTCACCACTAGTCGTCCCCTTTAGTTCCCTCGAATGCATGCGATTCCCTCCCATCTAAATTTGGCTCCCAGATCTCGCGTACCGAATCGGGGTACCGAATCGGGGTCGATCGTCTCGTAACTCTCTTGTCTTTCTATCATCCCGGGTGCGCTTGGCGCGTAACTCTTATCTTTTTCATCAGCTGCTCCTTGCCCCCATGGGATCAATTGCCCAGGTCTCAAATCCAGACACAGCTCTCAGGGTCTCCTCTCCAACACACTCGCACCACCCCCGAAATGCCTTCCAGTCCTCCCTCTTACTCTCCCTTGCCCCCTGATGTCGAATCTCTCGCTGCGAATCTCGGACGCTTGAATTTAACGCCGCCAACGACACCTCAGAGGCGGCTGTATCGAATCAATTCCCCCGTCAGGTCAGGGTACACGGCACACTGGTACGCCTGAGCTCTTCCTGGTGCACCTTGCTCATTGTTTTTCTCTCTCCAGGGATGAAGCAGCGCACCTAACGCAAGGCGTCGCCGGAGCCCGCGCCTTCAGAGTCCTCGACCAATCCAAAAAACGTCCGCCCGCCAAGGCCTATGCCGTTTTCTACGGCCGACTTCCCGGTGTCTATAAAACCTGGTGCGTTCTCTCTAAACCTTCCCCCTTATAAAGCTGATTGTATATTTTGCTTTTAGGGCGGAGGCGCGTCTTCAAGTGGACCGCGTCAGCGGAAATTTACACCAAGGATACCCGTCCACCGATGCCGCTGATGCTGCATTTGACTATGCTGCCGCCCGTGGGTGGGTCGGCGTCTGCACTGCCCGCGGTCTGCGCCCGCGACTCCCCGCCGCGCCGATCCCGTCCTTGCCGCAACCCCTTGGCGTCGTCGACACCCCCAACCCTCTTCATACCGGTCTCACCGGTGCCGCAAGCGCCGGTAGTCGGTGGTACGTCGTGTATGTTGGTGTGTGTCCCGGCGTCTACCAGTCAAGGTGTGTCCTCGTGCCGCCGCCGCATCGTAGCTTTCTTTTTAACCGCATCTCAGTCTGGAGTGCGGCCTCAATATTACTGGATTGCCCAATGCCGTTCACGACTCCTGGGACACCATGGACGCCGCCGTAGCTCAGTACCAAGAGGCGTTCGACGCCGGGCGCGTAAAAATAGTTTGCCCTCCCTATTCCGAGTTATAAGACACCCGTAGACACCCGTTGTATCCCTGTATCATGAATATATCGTAAAATCTTGCATGCGCCCCCTCCGAGTCCGTCTCCCGTCTACCATTAGTCGTAAATGTTGAAGCAAGCCCTTCTTACCTCTGAGCTCCTCGTCCTCCGCCTCCCCTGACCGACAAGCCCAGTTAGTGTCACAGTATTGTCCTCTGCATATGCCCGGTGTATTCCGGGCGCAGTCCGTAGCCGCTGCTGTGAAATTGAGCCCAGTAGAGTGAATTCTATCATGCGTAACTCCTGTCTCTTTCTCGCAGGCCTTTTTCGCGACTTCCCGTCTCCCTCTTCGCGCCCACCCACCATCTTTGCAACTTTAACGTGTCTTCTATGGGTATATCCATCTTCACAAAAAATTGGCGCCACGCGAGAGACCGGCCATTTAATAATCGAGTTATAGTGGTTTTGAGTGAGGGCGTAACTCCTTCTAAAAGTGGTTTAAGACCAATCATCGAGGTTTACATACTAACCTTGAGTCGATTTCCGCCAATTTCGAAACTTCTCCCAATAGCCCTCCCTCAACTTATCTCAATATCACTCCTAACGATACTGATGTATCCTACGATGTCTCCTGCCGCGCAATTCTTCACTGGTGCGACTACTGAATAAGATATACCGAAATATTTAGTCGCAACAAAAACCCCTATCTATCGTCTGAGCAGTGCGCACGAACACAAGAGTCACCCATTTGCGTCAAATGGGTGGCTTCTATGCTAGAAGGTATCTTAGCCACTCCCGACTATTGCCTACGTCCCCTGGCGTGAAGAAAGGTGCGCCTTTCAATTTTATTTCCAGTGGCCCTCTTTTCTTGGTCCGTAAGACTGTGCGACATGTCGTTGCCTCCATTACATCAGGTGTGTCCCTACCTTTATTGTGATGTGGTCGCTAAATAGCGCGAATGACATTGCGAGTTAAGCGCTAATGTAGCGCTCGCTATTATGGCTGTACATTGCAATGTGGCCCGATAATCTACCGCCCGTTCTCGGCCCTTTAGAAAAAAAAGCCGTATTTGGGTACGGGTTTCCGCTCCGGAAACCCGCTGTTTGCATATGTTATCAACAGTTGCCAAAACCGGTAATTTTCTCTAGAGCAACCTCAAATCAATAGTTGATGAGCTTGGCCTTGTCGATGTGCACCGAAGCCGCAATAGCGGCATCTCGGCGCCGCGGCTCACAAGACCCAAAATCTCACAAGTCCTTTCCCTCACGTGACCATTCCCCGTCCAAAGTACAAGGTTAACTTAACACAAAGGTTACATCCTTGGCGGCTGCCCGACATGCATGGTGACTTGTATACATGTAAGTATTTATACGCTGACGACCCGGGATAAATAAATAAGTACAAGACCGGCAGCTTACTCAGCCGCGGTCAAAGCGTAAAGTATCGGTCCAAGCGGTAAATATTGAGGTCCCAAAACAGAATTCCACGGGCATGATGCGGTGGTGAACAAATAAATAAGTACAAGACCGCCGGCTTACTCAGCCGTGGTCATCGGTCCAAGCAGTAGATATCGAAGTCCAAAGGCAGAATCCCAAGCTGAAGACGTACGTGTGTGACGTGCGTGGGTGCGGCGCGGTGGGGTAGGCTGGGTATCAGTGCAGTTGAATGCACTGGCAGTGCAGTTGAATGCACGGGCGGTCCTCGCAGTTCCCGTCTAAGACGCGCGTGCCTTCTTCGGGGCGGGCTTATCTTGTAACCCACGCTCGGCAGCACGCTTCCTGCTCCGGGCTGTCAGAACGCTGATATGGTACGACATAGCACATTCACTTACTTCGAAAGCAACCCCTCTTCCACCATGGCTGTCAATGCCCAACGAACATCGTCCACGGCAAAGTCCCACTCCGCGATATACTCCGCGTTCTCAGCCTCGTTCTTCCCCCGTGCCTTGTGCACCTTTGCACCCCACCAAAGCAGCACCATAACGACTTGCAGCAGGCCGTTCTTCCCCGAGAAGTCCCTGAGAACGCTCCAGTCAATCTTGGTAGATCGAATCATGGCCCCCTCCTCCCGCAGGCGGTCTCCAGGCTGCATCCCCCTCCAGTATTCCCAGAATAGCGCCGGTAATTCCGCGGCATCGGGAAGGCAGGGGTGGAATGCCATCTTGCGCCCACACAAGATCCAGGAGTCTACGCCGAGCCTCGACCGTTTCCCGTCCTTGGGCAACCGGCGTCGCTCGAAAGGGAATCCCGAAGCCTCCTCGAAGGCAAGGAAAGCGTAAGCCAGGTTTTCCCAGCCCTCCCCCCACCACTCCCCCTGCTGTTCAAGCTCCGGCCAGATGCGCTTAAGCTCCGCCTGCCAGCGTGACTGGGGAACCGTTTGCCATGGCGGCGGGTCCTCTTCATCTTCCCCGCCCTTAGCGTCGCCGGCGCCGCCATTTGGTACTTCACCACTGCCGCCACCCTCGCCTTCGGGTATATTAGCAGCTGCAGCGGCGGCAGCAGCCGCGGCGTCGTCATCGGCATTCGGCGGGCTGGCGGCGGCGGCGGTAGCGGAGGCGGTAGCAGCGGCGGTAGCGGAGGCGGTAGCAGCGGCGGTAGCGGAGGCGGTAGCAGCGGCGGTAGCGGAGGCGGTAGCAGCGGCGGTAGCGGCGGCGGTAGCAGCGGCGGTAGCGTCGTCATCGGCATTCGGCTGGCTGGCGGCGGTAGCGGCGGCGTCGTTCACGGTGTTGGGCGGGCTGGCGGTGTCCTCGTTCTCGGCGGCGGCAGCGGCGGCAGGGGCACCCTTGTATGTCGGTGTTGGCTTGGGTCGTGGGACCGTGGCCTTCCCTGTGCCCGAAGTCGTCGTCGCGTTCTTGGCGGTGGCGGGTTTCTTCGCGACGCTGGGCCTCTTCTTCGGCGCTGCCGCCCTCGACTTCCCCTTCGTGCCCTCCTTTCCCTTCTCTTTCCTCGCCACCTCGTTCGCCTTTGCTTTTGCCTTCTTTACCCTCCTCCGCTCCCTCTTGTCCGCCAGCGGCTCATCTTCATCCTCCTCCTCCTCCTCCTCCTCCTCCTCCTCTTCATCGTCATCCTCGTCATCCCCCTCCTCCTCCCGTCGACGAAGCCCGGAGAAAATCCCCCCCGTAAGCGTTCCTCCGCCGCTGCCGCTGCCGCTGCCACTTGCGATCCAGGCGTGACTCGCACTAGCCACAGATACGCCAGGCAAACAACGCGCGTCGCACTGCGCCTGTGCTGCACAAGTATCTTGTCAGCATTCTAATCATCTGCCCGCCATTCACAAACTCACTGAAGGCCAAAGTCGCGAAGCGCGTCATACTCGTGACAACACCAGAAAATCCCGGACCGTCGAAGACAGGCCAAATCTTTGGCGCCCGTCCCTGCGTCTGCCCCGCATGAGAACTGAATGCCTCGTTAGCCCCCCTGTCCCAGAATTAAAGCAGAAGGTATACCTCATTACTTCAATTTTCCCCCCCTTCCCCGGCACCGGGCCCGCCATCAAGATCGACACGGTCATCCCGTAGCGCGCCGACAGAGCTTCCGCTAGAGGGTCCACTGTCGCCGCCGCATTTTCCAGTAACCTCCGAGTTTCCGTCAGCTACATCCACACATGGACTTCAAAAGACGGACCCACTCGTGAAATTCTTGTGGAGACCGGTTGTCCACCCCCCTACGCGTCAACTCCTGCGCCTCCTCCCACTTCTGCAGCTTCTCCTTGTACTCTTCCTCGACAAGCATCTTGATCCTGTTGCGGAACCCCTCGGTCTCGAGATCCCAGCACGTCTCCGTCACCGTGCTCGCAGTCGCAACGAAGGAAGGCTCAATTGCAAGCTCCCCCTCCTTCCATGCCTCGGACAGTATCTTCCATTCCTTATCCAAGGTGGGCTTGATATGGCTCTCGTAGTGGTCTGTCGAATAACGATGAAGGACGCGTCCCCGACGCGGTTTCTTCCCGCCTCCCACGCCAGCCAGCAGCGCCTCGACGTTTGCCTCTAGTGTCTGACTGGCCAAGATTTTTCTGAAATGGTAGCGGTACCATTGACCTAATTTCTACACCCTCTCAATCAGACATGCTCGCCCATCAAAAAAAGAAAGGTACGTACCGTTCGCAGCGCGAAGAAATATTCAGAACGCTCGTCAACCTCGTCCTCGGGAGAGACCATGTCCTTCACATCCTCCTCCGTAGGATCCTCCTCGTCAACCTCCAGATCGTGGCCGCGCTCAGCAAATTTCGGGTCCCAACCGCACTTGAGGATGAAAAGCTTGGAGATGAATGTGTAAAAGTCTCCCGGGTCGTCCGAAGACTCCCACCGCTCTCTGTATCGCTCCAGAAATGCCTTCTTGTTGCCAAAAACCCAGGATGGTTTCCCCTGAACGCCGGTCGATTTCCTTTTCCGAGACCGTTTTATTGACACCCTTTTTGTCGTTTTTCCGGGAGGCCATCTGGACGCGTCTTGAAATGAAAACAATCGACGCGATGGAAAATGAGACGAGAGTTTCGCAAGCCGGAAGCGTACACAAGCAGTCTGAGTTTGGTCTGAGTCCGTTTGTTTCTCACACTTTTCTCTCCCCGTGCACGTGCCCACCCAGATTGGGCGACGACTCGATTCAATTTCTGCCGTAGGCAAAAAACGAAATGCATATATTCCGAAATCCGAAGGTACAGTGTATCAAAAAAAAAAGCGACAAGGGGTAGTACATCAGCGGCAGTAAAGATCATTCCCTGTGCAAATGCGCGAAGGCGTCGTCTTTGCGATACACCAACCCTCCAAATGCTGCGCATTCACCTCGCCAGTTCTTCGGGTTGCCCTTCCGCGCCTCCATCTCCGAAACGATATCGTCCGTATCCTTCGACGCATACCCCTCCTGCTCGCGCTCCAGGGCCTCCTCATCCAGCGACTCGAACGAAGATGATCCTTGCCAGTCCTCGCCCGCCAACTGCGCCT
Organism: Mycena vitilis; assembly: GCA_029203975.1. Taxonomy (NCBI): domain Eukaryota; kingdom Fungi; phylum Basidiomycota; class Agaricomycetes; order Agaricales; family Mycenaceae; genus Mycena; species Mycena vitilis. The sequence goes on along the minus strand of JARGYF010000268.1, from coordinate 16,129 downwards.
CCAGTCGCGCGACCCGTTGCCGCAGACGACCCAACTCTTCCTGGTCGCGCAAGACGTAGACATCCGCCACGACACTGCGGCGCCGCTCCCGCGCCCTGTGGCTTGGGCCAACGCGAACGCGGATCGGTGGCTGCGACGCGAGCCACTGCGCGCGCAGATCCTCCTCGTCCCCGGGCCTTGCTGCGGAGAAGCCTTCAGCGAAACAGGCAGCGTCGGCGAATGACCACGTCGACAGCATGCGCGGCCGTTTGCCCGCCTCCTCGAGCTCGCGATACAACTTCTCCGCCTCCTCCGGAGCACTGCACACCACACCCTGCGCGCCCCAGCGGATCCCATAGCTTCGCGGGCGCTGAGGCACGAAATCGTCGGGGATCTCCGCGGTAGAGGGCAACGGCAAGGTGATAGAGCCCACCGCAGGCCCCACCGAGGTTTGAACGCCTGACCGTGGCGTCATCGAGCTTGCCGTGAGGGAGCTGGCGGTGCCCGAGCTCGTGGTGCGTGAGGCCGGGGTAGATCCACCCGTCGCGTGAGAGCGCTTCGAGGGCGATGGCGAAGGCGACGGTGATGGGGAGATGGCGAGCCGCGAGGCGCGGACAGGCGTCGAAGATTTTTGCGGGGACGGCCCAGGGCTCTGCGGTGCGCGCCGACGTCTTGGGGAATTTTCACCATCCGCGACGCGTATGACCCGCGGATCCACGGGGTGTGCATGCTCGCCACGACGACACCCGCCCTGCCACGCATGCACCAGATCGGTCCAGTTCGCAAAATGTGGGGCCGTGGCGCCACTGGCGTGGGCAACTACAGCATTCGCGCTGTTCCTAGCCACCGGTAAGCCTCGTTTTGTACACAGACCCACAAGTCGAAATCCGACTCACCAGGAGTTGTATCCACCGGCGCGGTCCCCAAGCGTCGGACCAGTTGCGAGGTAGAGTTTCTTCGCAGAGGCGCGCTGATCGCCCTCCCTATCCGGGTGCCACAGTGGCAGGCAGCGAAACTCTCCATCGCAGTCGCCGATTGGGCGTCCCGCAGTATGTGCCTCCATCCAGGTCCAGACAATCCAGGAAGTTGACGAAAAGTGGGCAATCCAGGAAGTTGACGAAAAGCGGGCTGAGATATGCCGAGAAATCTTGTTTATATTTGTGTGCTAGCAGCGTCTGAGCCTCTAAATTAAATCGGACTGAGGCACTTGGATGAAAATCCGACTCAAATCTTCACAGAAACGCTATATACACTACGTAGATCGACAGAAAAATTGTTAGCCGATAGTAGACCTCCCGCGCCTGCGGCCTAAAAAATATCTCAGCCAATGCGAGAGAAGGCGACAAAAAACTCACTGTGTAAGTACAACCCACGCAGAAAGCGAATCACGCGGAGACGATTCGCCGGACGACTAGCCCATGCCGCTGCCGCCTCGTCGTCATCGATGTGTTCCGACTCCAGCCACTGCCGAGCCCAGCGTGCACCCGCCGTTTCCGGCACGAGCTGCCCGCCCCCGTACGATTGACCGTCAGATACCTCCATAAAAACTCCGCGGCGAGAATGGCTGAACCCGGAAGGCGCGAAGATGTCCTCGACACTGTCGTGGCGCACGCCGGGGCCCATCATCGTCCAGCGGCTCCCGTTGATGGGGGCAACGTCGCTCCTGCCGAGGCATGGTTAGTCCAAAACCAAGCGCAGGAAAGTGAAAACACACCACGAGCTGTGGATGCGCTCGGCGTCAGTCCGCCGCACGAGGGCATGAGAGCGCTCGATGAAGGCACGAGATATCGGCTCGATGAGAGCGCGAGAGATCGACTCGTCGCGCCCGCGCCAGTACAGGCTCGCCACAAGGGCGATGGTCTGGCCAGGATTTGCCCTGGACAACGGTTTTCAGCTGATGCGATCCACCAAGGAAGAGCTTACCAAAAGTGCTCGACGCCTTCGCCCTCACTGACACGCTTGAATCGGCAGGCTTGCGAAAAGCATTCGCGGGCATGGGCCGTCACCCAGTTGCTCGGGCAGGGTGGTCCAGTGTACCCTCTGTACCAGGGACACAAAGTGTCGTAGGTGGACAAGGCATCGTAGGTGGGCGAAATGTCGTAGGGTATGTCGTGGGCAAACGAGTAGTTAGCGTTTATATAGCGCTCCCCACGCTCGACATTGCCGACGTCTCCGAGACGCGAGACAATGAAAGTTGTGGGAGGCGTGTACCTGTACTCGTCAGCGTTTTGACGCCCTTCTTGAGGCACCGCCGCCAGAGCTCTGGGAAAGGTTCAAGGAATGCATGGAATAGGATGGGCGGTGGTCTCACCGTTCAGACATGGCGGTCACGGAAAAAGGAGATTTGTTTGTCAGGGAGATCGACTACAAGCACAAGAAAATACCAAAGTCCCACATTACGGGCGGCACTCCTCGTCTCTCAATCGCTGAGCCAGCTCTCGGCGTAAGGTGCGCCTAGATGTACCGTTAAAAAGGGGCAAATTGGTCAAAAAGAAAAGAAACAAAAGTACATGCGCTCCCGCTCCCGCACCGCCCGTGCGGATGCTCGCGCCTCTCGTGCCTTCTGGGCGAGCCGCTCCGCATTCCTACGAAGGTGAAGCCGCTGATGAGATTTTCTTCGGAGCGGGTAAATGAGAACTCACTTGCGGCGGTATCGGCGCGCCGCTTCAAGACGAGCGGCTTTGCGGGCCTCCTGCTCCTCTGCCGGAAGGGTTGACTCCTTGTCACGAATGCCGGCCATACGCGCCCTGGTTTTGGCGTTGCGCTCTTCTCGGTTGCTACACAATCGGCTCTAATCCAGCGAACAACGCAGGATGCACGGACATACCGCGCGTGGTAGCCGGACGAGTACAACCGCAGCATGAAGGTTCGGTCGTCTATGAGGTTCGCTGGCTTGCATGGTCCGCGCGGTGACATCGAGGAGGGAAGTTAGAGGAGTCGCTGAAAGACGAGCAAGTGCGAGTAGCTGAAAGAGGCTGTCCGGGAAAAGCCGAGACTGCACCAGAAATAGCTGTTCGGAACAACTATTTGTGTGTAACTCATTCCATGTGCCTCCTCTGTTCGCAACGCTTGAATGTCGATGCCGCCTTTTTTTTGCGCATTTTGTGGTGCTAAAAGATCCGAAAGTGTAATCTGGTAAGTTTCAACCTTCACAACCGCACAGGATGCAAGTGAACGAACGTAGCTACTTGAGGTGAAACAATAGTTCGTTTGAATGGATGGTCGGGTTTCGCTGAAGTTTTCCACGAATAGCATCTAATATTTAATAGGATTCATCCCACACTCTCTGGATGTCCACCAGCACGGGCATTCAGTTGCCTTTGGCAATTGCGCAATATTCTCAGTTGCGCCTTCAAAATATTGGTAGGCACTGCGCAGACTCAATACTTCCCATTCAATCGAAATAAGGCGCCGGTAAGAAGGGTATTGATATGGGCAGTCCTCTCAAATTTACTTGGACAACAGGTAATATACTGCGAAGGTTTGACAACATTTATCGCGAGGTGCAGAAAGCCGTGGTGAGTGCACCATCAACCCGTGGTGAGTGCACAATCACAATCGCATCTTCCTCCTGACGCACATGGGGCCCAAACCGGAGATCCTGCATTCCGGGCAATTCTGGCAAGAGAAGCGTCGCCTGCGCAACCTGCGCGAGGCCCGCCGCCGTCGAATTGAGGAGGACTCAGAAGGTCAGGCCTACGCCGTCGAATATCCAGTCCCCGAGCAGGGTGAGGTCCACACATGGTGCCCGCCCGCGGCTGCTCGACGGCCCACTCGCCCTGTCACAACCACCAACTCGATCCTGGCTACTCGGGCCAGGGAGGACGACTTGCTCCTGGCCAGGTTTGCAGCGGCGCGCGAAAAAGAAAAACAAAGTGACAAAATGCATGCCGCACGTCCCTCCGCCAGTCGGGCCAAGGGTGTTGATCTGAAGGCAAAGCAGAGGTATGTGGTGTTCTCACCTTGACCTGCGCTCCCGTTTATACGTCCACAGCGTCGAGGGAAGCAAGCTTTACCTCTTTTCACCACCCTCCACGAATGCCGCGAGTGGCTCGACCCGCCGCACCTAGATAGATATAAAAACGCATGTAGTACCTGAACAATGGATTCGTGTCCTGGTGTCTGCATTCATTTCTCAATACGAAAAAAAATGGAATCCAGAACGCCCATATATTTTGACTACAGTATTTTAATGCGTACAGTATTTTAATGCGTCGCCACTTGCTCCTCAAAAAGACCCGTCTGCGCGTTCCACACCTGGAACATGCGGAGGCCATCCTCCCAACGCTGTGCGGTATCCGCTTGCCGGCGGCGGAGATCGGCGGGCGTTGCCTTCCAGAAAAAATCTTTGTCGGAGCGGTGACCGTTGTACACCCAACGGAAAAGCCCACCGGCGGTAAACTGGGTGAACGAATAACGTGTTTCACCTTGCTGGATGGCGACGTTGGAGTGGCGGAGGAGCGCCGAAGGGATGAATATGGTGGAGCCCGGCGGAAATCGTATGACGAGGCGTAGATCCCACAGGATCAGGTGGCCGCCGAGGTCGGGATTAAATTTGCCGAAGGCTGTAATGCAGCACCAACCCCATGCCAAATTGGCCGCGTCGACATGGGGCAGGGTAATAGCGTTGGGGCCGAAGTTAAATGTGCACGCAGCGAAGACAGTGGGGACTTCTGGTAGCAGGGGCACGAGGTAGCGTGCGACGCGGCGCAGGAGGCGGAGCTGATCGCGGTAAAAAGAGTGGAGGTTGGGCGCGTAGCTTTGGAACAAGCCTGGGTCAATGTAAGATTAAAGCGTAGAAACGCACGACGGTAAAGAAGCTCACCATCGGAGAAGCCAATGATCCGGCGAAGAGCCCAGCTGGCGAGCATGGCAGCGCAGATGGTAGTGTTGACCTTCGTGTTCAGGAGATTGCCGGGGCACTACCATATATATGAGCAAGGGCAAAGGAGGGTAGGAATGCAGCGCACCTGCTGCCCACCGCCGTAAGAATGACCGACGGAGACGGCAGGAAACGCTCCTCGGCGACCATCACCCGAAGCGCGGGGTGAGTATTCCTCGAACAGGCGAGTTACCTCCCCGACAGCGTCGCCGTAGGAGTCGTGACCGTCAGCGTTTGGGGCGGGGCGACCACCGAGAAGTGCGAAGAGCCGGTTCTTGGAATCGATCAGCGGTCGACAACACCTGGTGATGTGTCATTTCAAGGGGCTACATATGCAGAAGCGATCGGCTCACCAGCCGTCCCACGCGAGAAACTTCATGCGAAGTTCAGGGGCGTGTAGCTGCTCGAGGGTGTAAAGGCGGACGGAGGGCTTGGGTGCGCGAAGACCGAGCCAGGCCGTAGAAGTGGCGTCCATACCGGCGATGTCGAGTGATGTGAAGATGGGGGTGGCTTCCTGGATTCGTCGAGTGACCTTGGCCTTGCGATGGGGAGTCTTGGCAATGAGCTGTTCCTGCTCGCGTGCTTTCCGGCGCGAACGCTTGTGATACGCGGCCTTTCGGATCTGAGAGGAGGTCCGAGACTGCGCATCAGGGCTTAGCGTCGGAGTTGGAGGGGGGGCGGCAGCGCGAGTGGCAGTGGACGGGGTGGCGCGCTTCTTGACCAAAGTTGGAGGGGGGCGGCGAACGGGCGTGGGGGTAGGGAGGTCGAAACCGAGGTCGAGGTCGAGGTTGAGGTTGAGGTCGAAGGGGATGAGAGGAATATCCTCTAACTCCACGAGGCTCTCGTCGAGCGAGCGCGTTGCCCGCTGCTCATCTTCACGTTGAATGAAATCGTAAATGTCGATGTCTTGAAGGGAGAAGGGGGTGACGGAGAAAGGGGAGAAGATGGTTCCGCCACGCGTCGCCCGCCCTGTAATGGTAATGAGCGTTCTGTAAGGGAGAAACGAAAAGGCAGAAGAAATGGCGGGGGAACGGATCAACCCTCCCTCGCAGGCCAGCTCCAGGGTCGGAATCGCCCGTTGAGGAAGGGACGGAAAGAAAGGAGGAGGAGGTGAAAAAAGAAACCCCTCCCTCGCAGGCCAGCTCCAGGGTCGGAATCGCCCGTTGAGGAAGGGATAAAAAGATGAAGGTGCTTTCGCAAAAGAAAGAAAGGGAAAGAGAAGAAGGTACACTAACCAAGGAACGAGAACATCGAAGAGACCGTCCGACGCCAGGAGGAGGAAGAGGGAAAGAATGCGAGGCCGATTGATCACACGATATTGGGGGGATGGGGATAGATTGCAGCCGTACGACTCGACTACTGGGGACTCGTGTTTACGGCGGCAGTGCTCTGGACGGGCCCCCACCCAAGGTCGGAGGCCGATAGTGCCGCGCCATCACTCGGTGCGGGCCACGCTGCATCTCCCCACCCACCCGAAGTGTCCGACGAGCCCCAGCCGACGGTCGGCGCATCACTCCCATCGGTCGCGGCTTCAGAACCGGTTGCCGGGTTGCCGGGCGTGGATCCATCTCCCCAGGTGAGCAACCAAGTCGATGTGTGCGTTGTCCAGGGATCCCAATCGTTGGTGAGATCGCCTGCGGATGTTTGAGATAAGGTGTAAATAGGCAAGAAAAGGAGAGCACTCACTGGGTTGGAGGCCCAGATGATCCGCCATCCAGCGAAGGTGCACCCGCCGCTCTCGATAGTAGCTACCTGTTTTGATTTTGTTCAGCGGGCAATTGACTCTGGGAAGGAAAACGAACGTTTGCGAGCGGCGCGCGCTGCCTGTTGAGCGGCACGTTTCGAGGGCATGGCGGTTGGGAAGGAAGCAGGGAAGAGGATGCCCGTCCTTTTTAGGAGTCAGCATTTGATGGAATGATTGCAAAGAAAAAGTCCTACCAAGCCGCCCGATCCGCCTATGACACGGGGAGTACCGCGTTCCCGAGGTAAAGGCGGTCAGCCACGTCGGGGCGGGAGGGGCGGCGCCACCATGTACGTTCACGAGGAATTGGTGCACACGGAGATGGAGGTCTCCAGTGACGCGCGGCGAAAGCGTCTCAAGAGATCGCATCATGGCGCAGCAGACATGTTCGAAGACTTCGAGGCTTCCGTCGATCTGCGCACGCAGGCGGCGATGGCGGAGCACGAGAACTTCAGCTACTCGCTCGGGGACGACTCGCTGCCGCTGGATCCCGAGGAGTACATAAATTCCGGTGGCGTGACGACGATGCAAGAGGAGGCGCTGGACGACTCGGTAAGCGCGCACGCCGGAAGAAGGATGGGCGACGTACTGATGCTGTGATTAGGAGGTGCCGTTGCGCACGTTCATGAGGTACCGCTCCTCGATGCTGGATCGCATCGCGGCGGGGGAGGGCAGGGGAAAGCTTCGGCTATGGTCCCAGTGTGGACAATGTGGATGCCCTACCCCGGCGTTTCGGTGTCGGGACCAAGACTGTGTAGGGGGGCAGCTGTTTTGCAAACCTTGCCTGCTCTTGAGACACTCGGCGCTGCCATTGCACTGGATCGAGGTCAGTGGTGTAATGGACGGCGGTCAGTGATGCTAAGGCGCCATACAGGAGTGGACGGGTCGCAACTTCCTGCGGCGCAATCTGAAAGAACTCGGGCTTCGCGTGCAGCTGGGCCACGCACCGCTGGGCGTAGGCGGAACGGGCGGGAAGATGTGTACTTTTGGGCGCGCGATCCACAAGGATTTTGTGGTGCTACACACGAACGGCATACACAGGGTCAACGCATTCTCTTGTGGATGCGGCACAGGCGAGGAGGTTCGCGACCAGCTGCTCGACGCGTGTTGGTTCCCGGCTACACCGCTGGAGCCACAGACTTGCTGCACGTTCACGATGCTGCGCTACTTCCACGCGCTGAACACTGTGGGCAAAGTTTCAGGCTACGATTACTATCGGACGCTGGAACTGCTCACCGACAACACCGGCAATGGGAATTTCTCTGCGACACCACAGGCACCGGCCGATAAAACGAATACGAAACTGCCAGTACGTGGTTTCTCTTGAGTTGGGGTAGAAATTGAAAGCCTTGCAGGACCGTCGCCGACCCTTCATGCGTTGTGTGCGGGAATGGAGGAATATCCAGTTATTCAAGCGTGGCGGGCGCGTCCATGCGCCAAGTGGTATAGAAGGCACCGCAGATGGGGAGTTGGCTCAGTTTTGCCATGCATGTCCGCAGCCCGGTCTCAACTTGCCAGCGGGATGGAAGGAGGAGCCAAGAGAGACGGCGTGAGTAAGGCGGCGTTGATGAAGCTCGCACACTGACGATGATCGTACCCACAGCTTCAAGTATTACCTCCACCTCGGGCAAGACGCCAACTTTCGAGCCCGCGGACGCATTGTCTCCAGTGACAAGAAGGATCCTACGCTGGGGCAGGGCCTCGCCTATTTTGTGGACAAGATCCCGTATACCGAACACATCAAACACTATGTTAATCAAGAGGAGGTGGGTCGCTGGTTATTTCGACGCGGGGTCGTGGTGTTGACGCGCGCCGCTTTAGATTAGCAGCTGCTCAGGTTTTGCTGCGATGTTCCTCGCGAACCTGAAGCGCGTGAAGGGGCTGCGCACCAGCGGAGTAGGTGGTGTTACCTGCATACGACACAACATGTGGCGGCCAAATGGAATGGGCGACTTGCAGAAAGGGGAGAGGTGTGCATTCCTTTCTACGTCGAGTAGCGCAGGGGCTGACTGGTTTGACTGCAGGTATTGCAATATGGATTGGATTTTCGCCTCGTCCCTGCGGAACTCGGAAATTCTGTATATCATCTTCACCTACGACATAAACTGCCAGTACTTCAAGACTTTTTGGGATCGTATGCGTAAACTGCCCGAATACCTGCACCTTAACATCCCCGCCGCAAACGTCTTTTTCTACGTGCCGAATTTCCACCTCCCGCCGCACAAGGACGAGTGCCATGGGCCGTTCTCGCTTCATTTCGCCCCAGGTGCTGGATTGAGCAACGGCGAGGGCATCGAGCAGAATTGGGCGAGCAGCAACGGTGCCGCAAGCCAAACCAAGCAGATGGGCCCGGGATCGCGTCAGGACACTCTTGACGACATCCTCGGTGCACATAACTACTCGAAGACATTGGCGCTAGGTGGGCGCGAGCGCTGAATTTGTTCTGATTCTCGCTAACATGATCATAAGGTCGTATCCTGCTCAAGAGGATGGGGGAGGCGCTGAAGGCTGCGGTGAAGCATCGCAAGGCATTGGACGCGTTCACTGCGGGTCTCGAATCAGCTCAGAAGGGTATTACGGGAAAGTGGGCGGCGGAAGAAGAGAGATGGCAGATTGCTCGTCGCGAGCCTGATTGTTCTGTGCCATGCCCGTATCGGGTGACAAAGAAAGGTATGTGAGTCTCGACGCGAGGGGTGCGTTTGGTTGCTGAGCATGAGGACAGGGAAAACGATGAAGGATGTCGAGCTGGAGCTAGCGAAAGAGGAATTTGAGAAGACCGCGAGCGATATACCGGTCGTGCACGAGAGTAGTCGTTCCATGTTTGTGGTGACGGGGATGGAGCTGGAAGAGACACAGTAAGCATTTATCGTGCAGCGTGGAACGGGATCGCTGACACCTACTAGGCGGGTGCTTGAGATGGACGTCAAAGCAAAGAAGGCGGCGACGACATTCCAAGAGCTTGACTTCCAGAAACGCCGCAACGCGGTGCAGAGATCGATTGAGCGCTTCCGCGCGCTGCAAGAGATCTACATGCCGGGATTGCTCGACGAGCTGCCGCCCGAGCAGCAAAGGCTGCTCAAGGCGAACGCGAAGAAGGAGGTGGAGACGGTTAAGCTGTTCCTCCCCTCTGCGTTGGAGCCGCAGGCACGCGCAAACGCCTGTGCGCCGGGAATAGCAGACATTGAGGAACGGCTGAGATGTGCAGAGGCCGGGGACGCGCTGGAAGGTCTGCGCGGCGGGCTACGGATGCGCACGGTTACGAATTGCTTCAAGGTGGTGAATGTGACTGGGCAGCACGCCAACACCCGGGCTCAGGGTATACAGCATCTCGTGGACGTCCGTATCCACTTGGCGAAGCTGCGTTATCGTTGGGCAAGGGGAGCGTACGCGTCGTTGGCGGGGCCGGGGGGGTGGACGCAGCAGCTAAGGGTACTGGAGGACGAAGATGTCCGCGCTCTGAATGAGAGGGCGCTGACGAGGGAGGAAAAGGCAGACGAGGAGAGGATGCGGGAGTCCGGCGCGCTGAATGAGCTGCAGCGGGGTGGGGTGGCGGCGGCAGGCGTGGTGGTCCAGGGCGAGGGGACTCGCACCCTGTCGTGGATTTGGTACTCGAGTGGGGGCGCAGGAATGGGAGAGAGAGAACAAACTGAGGCTGCAGATGAAGGTTAGTAGCACATTTTTCTGGATAACCACTGCTAATAAATCCTTCAGCACTGCGAGCAGAGTGGCTGAAGGCAAGGGCGCGGGCGATGCGCTGGCGCGAAGAGGTTATCCTTCTCGAGGAGGAAATGCGGAGAAGCATCGAGTCATCCAAATACATGGCGCAAACCTGGGAAGAGCGATCGTCGGCGCGGGCGGACGAGGAGGGGATTGCGCCTGAGCTCGTGGAGGGTTTGGCAGGGTATGCATGGGAGCACGTCGCGACGGCGACGACCCGAGCAGAGATGCTGGAGGCGAAATGGAAGGGTGTGCGCGAGAACGGGTACGAGGTACTGGCAGGGCTGGACAGGGGGGAAATGGTCCCTGTAGACGTGGACTTGACGGAGGAGGAGGTGGATCACGAGGAGGAGGGGGAGCGAGGCATGTACGAGGAGCTGAATTCATAGAGAGATTCATTGTATTTGTTTTTTATTGTTTATTGCCAAAAAGAAGGCTGGACTTTTTCAAAAAGGGGGCGTCGTGCGAGGATCGAACGGAGGACCGGCGCAGTACACCAACGATATTAACAGCCAGTGCACTGCCGGTAGACAAGAGACGCATTGATGTGTGCTCAAGGAGAGCGTATACGGTGTGCTGGAAAACAGCGCGAGCGCAACAAAGGCGCGATGATGCGAATACGCAACGACGTTCGTTGGAAAGTTTCGATGGCCCATCAAAGGCAGGCAAGAGGCGGCATTGTTCGGGTCAGACCTCCAAAATTGATCGTGGCCATCAGAGATTGATGGCGGGGCCGGCAGGGGATGAAAAAATACCGTATATAGTAGTTTACATTGCTCATGTAAACAACAGCCAACAGAGATACGCCAGTGGCAGCCCAAATGAGGTATATTGTGTAGTTAGCGCGCAACATTGCGATGTACCCCCGAGATAGCGCGCGCTAGGTTAGCGGGTAACTCGCAATGGCTGCACCGCAAATTAGTGGCCCACCTCATAATGGTGCTCAGGACAAGGGTGATTACATCTCAAAGCTCCTCAAGTTCCGCCCTCATTTCCACCGTCCCCCAAGTTTTCTCTTTCTTTTTGGGGGGTTGGACTCATTATTTCAGGCGGGACTGATCGGTCTCTTCTTCCCGACCATCATCACCGAATCGTGCACCCACTTCTTTTCGCGCCCACCTGGACCTCTACCCACACTGTTCGAAACGTCCGATACCTGCAGTGGCATCGGCGTAACTCCTCTCGATTCTACGCGGTGTCATGCTCATCGCTCTTGCAACTGCTTCACCATGTCGACTACCCCATCCTCATCATCCGACTCATCTCCGCCCCCGCTGTCCGCCATGACGGAGCGCCAGATAATGTTCGATGCACTGTTTCAGCACCTCTCTACATTCACTGACCGGACGCAGGCTGCGTAAGAAGGAACAGCACCGAACGCAAACGCGCGCTCGCATGGCCAGGTATGTTCTCTTACCTTTCATCGGACCATCATTCCATTCTACCCTACCCCCTAGATACCGTCTCAAGCTTCGAGAGTCGCCCGAAGAGGAACGGGAGGAAGCCGTGCTCCGCGCCCGGGCAGCTCGTGCCCGATACCGAGAACGGTGTGTCGTCCACCCGCCCTCCATCCATTCCCTCATTTGGCTGATCTGTCCCTCAGGAATCATGGCGCCCTTTTGGATGCAGCGAGGTCCAAACGACACGCGTAGGTGCAGTCCTTCACCGCGCCCGACATGACTGACTGCTTCTTTTCTAGGGCTTACGCTGAGAAATACGGCGCGGAAGCTTTGCAAGCCAAACTTGAGCGTAAACACCAGCGCCAGTTAGAAAAACAGGAGCGTCCGCGTCGACGTGAGCACGTCAAGTCCGCCAGACCAACGAAGACATCAGGCGGGAGGAACACCGAGCGTCGGGATGATGTTCCGGACGGGCATCACACCGCAATTATCCACCCGTACCAATATGTCTACCCAGTAACTGACTGAGTCACGGAGTCGAGCTATCTACATTGCTATCGCGCCTGCTTTACTTTACTTGCTTTCCTTTTGTCGTACTTTGCAATATGTCGTGTAACCAGTAATTTCAATGCACTAGGTACGGGACAAAAGGCGCGACTACGACTAAGAAAAACTAAAAGTCATCCGTATCAGGGGCGCGGGGGAAACTCAATCCAGACCAGCCAAATTTGACAACGCTGAGGTCCTTCCACTCGGGGTGCACCACGGCAATTTCCTTCTCAAGCTCTTCGTGAAGAGTGGGGCGCGACGTCATCTTGCGACGGCAGGTAGGGCAATTCCAACTGAGTTCGAGCCAGGGGCGAATGCAAACGAAACAGTGACTATGCTTGCAGGCGTAGCTGACAAAGGCGTCAGTTTGCACAGTGGCTAGAATGACAACAAAAAAGACCGACCAAGTTGTCGGCAATGAAAATGTCAGCCGAGTGCGATCGGAACAAATAGATACAAATATCATCCTCGTCGCGTTCTTCCACCACCAAGAAATGTAGATCTCAAATGCCGATGGTCGTAAGCGAGCTGGGGTCTATAAAAGGCAGTTCCTGACAATGTGCGTCCCCTGTGTCACTCCCTCCCACACACTTCAAGGCAAACCCAGACCCAAAAAAAAACCTCTCCTCGTCGCAGGCCCGGTACGTCCCCACCTATGTGGTCCCCGCAGCAATTCTTGATCCAATATAGTGATGCGCGAACGCGAAAGTCCTCTGAAAACCCTTCGACGCTTTGGATCCACCAGCGACAACCCTCTCGTTTTGGACGGCGCCGGGCGCGTCCAGCTGGGTCCTCGTGACACCCTCCAAATTCTCCCGTCGGGTGAGTATCTTTCCTATCGATGTCCTCCATATGCTCACAGCTTTCCTTCAGGTGAGATCTTGCGCACCGGCCCACCGTCGTTGATCCCGCAGGACATCCCCCGCATACGTCTCCGTCCCATCCCCGGTCCCGTCCTTACCCCGGCTCAAGCCACGGAACGTAACCGGGCTGTGTCTGCCCGTCGGCGTGCACGACAGGATGAGAATCGACGTCCTTTGCCGCCGCCGGTCCGCAGGCTTTCCATCATCCCGTACGTGGAGGTCGTTGCCCGTCGTGCGGGCAAGCGCGCCCGTCGCGACAAAGCGCTGGATCCCGAGGACCTGTACCTCACAGAAGCCCGACCCGGCCCTCAAGGCTCACCGCACAGCGACCTCGAATGCGGCATTTGCTTCTCGATCAAGTCCCACCCCGCTGTGTGAGTTTTTGTTGTCATTCTAGCCACTGTGCAAACTGACGCCTTTGTCAGCTACGCCTGCAAGCATAGTCACTGTTTCGTTTGCATTCGCCCCTGGCTCGAACTCAGTTGGAATTGCCCTACCTGCCGTCGCAAGATGACGTCGCGCCCCACTCTTCACGAAGAGCTTGAGAAGGAAATCTGGTGCCGAGGATTTGGCCAGATTTTGATCGTGCCGGCTTCGAATCGACTAGACGCAGCTTCCGAGAATTCTCAGAGGAGTGTTTTTGTACGTCAGATGGTATTGCATGGCTGAGTTACAGTATTGACGGGATTTTACCTAGCTACGGAGGAGTGCGACGCCAGAAGTCTGGGTGTCATGCCGGACGTTGCAAGCCTCGAGGGATCCCAGGGCGTCGAGCCGTCTTCAAGCTCAAACCCGTCCGGTGCGGCAGGGGCAGGCGGGGATGAGGAACGCGACGGAGACCAGAATGTACGCGACGAGGACGACGACTCGCGCGACGACTCGCGCCCCCGCGACGGCGACGATGACGATGACGACGATGACGACCTGCAAGGTCGCGACCTCGCAACAGCGATACAGCCGGCCCTCAGGGCTGAGTTGGCATTGATGGACGCAAGGAGGCGGGAAAACTTCGAAAGCCGCGTGCGGTGGTCTATGAGTGACCTTGAGCTGGAGCGCGAGAACAATATGGCGAAGAATCGGGTTTTGTGTCGAGACATAGTGGGGGGGGGATTCTTTGGGGTACAGTCGGACGTCAGTCGCGCGGCCGAGGCTGAGCAGACAAAGAAGAGAAGCGATGGCGGCAAGGCGAAGAAAGGCAAGAAGAAGAAGGCCGTGGCGCCACCTGGATCTCCAAAACGGACCAGGGCGCAAGGACGAAAGGATGACGCCGTGGGCGGCGATGATGACGACGAGCAGGAGGACGAGCAGCAGCATACCGTCGAAAAGGAGAAAACGCGCCCACGGCCACGCCCCTTGACGCGACTCGTCCGACCCGAGGACGACACCAGCGCGCACGGGCCGCTGCTCGAGAACATCGCGCGTCCCGCTGTCGCTCCCGCCGCGCAAACTCCCCACCCACCTCTCGTGAGGCCCGAGGACGACGCCAGCGCGCACGGGCCGCTGCTCGAGGACATCACGCGTCCCGCTGTCGCTCCCGCCGCGCAAACTCCCCACCCGCCTCTCGTGAGGCCCGAGGACGACGCCAGCGCGCACGGGCCGCTGCGCGAGAACATCGCGCGTCCCGCTGTCGCTCCCGCCGCGCAAGCTCCCCACCCGCCTCTCGTGAGGCCCGAGGACGATGCCAGCGCGCACGGGCCGCTGCGCGAGAACATCGCGCGTCCCGGTGCAGAGGGGGAGGAGAGCGGCGACGAGGTACTTTGGCCAGATGAAGATCGAGGGCGTTGGTATCCAGACCTTCGCGGCGCTGTGTCGGCATTCGGGAGATTGGCGGCGTGGGGTGGCGATGAGTGGGTGGAGTGCGTGCGGCGGCTCATCGTATCGGAGCGCGCATGGGGATTCAGGGCTGCGGGGTTGCTGGGGGCGATGAAGTCGCGTCAAGGACGGCCGAGCGAAGTGAGCAAATTTATGACTTACGCTCGCAAGTGGGAGGTCGAGATGGACGCGGAGGCAGTCGGTCCGCGGGAGCGCGAGGACTCGTTTGCGCACGGGTGGTGGGTCTGGTGGGAGCTGCTGCAGCCAAAGGGCAGGCGAGACGGCGAAGGAGGGCTTCTTGCGGCGGCGGACGTCGACGTGGCGGAATGGGAAGTGTTGGCCAAGTCCCACGGGCGAAATGGGTTTCTGCTTGTGGTGGCGTGCTTGTTTTGGTGGGGAAGTGCCGCGGCGGAGGAAGGAGATGCAGCGTTGCGAGAGGAGTGGGGAATTGCGGTGAGAGACGTGAGCGCGGTGCTGGGGGAGATCGTGAAAGATGTGGGCGCGATGTACGTACACAACGGTATTGTGGGCGTCTGACGGCTAATTTTGGTTCTGACAGGATGAAGAGCCTCGGAGATGCGGAGAAGGCGTCAAAGAAGGCGGCCAAGGAGAGGAAAAAAGTAGCGGAAGGGGCTGCAGAGGAGGAGAGCGCAGGGAGGAGGCCTCGAACCCGCGGGGAGAAGAGGTCGCTGGATAATGAGAAAGAGAATGAGAAGGAAGATGGGAGGTACGAATGCGGTTTCTTGATAATTACGTACGAAGCTAACTTGGAGTCAGGAAAAAGAAACGGAGGTCTTGATTGCTGTCGATGCGGCGGGGGGAGGGAGAGGGCGGGAGGGGGAGGCGTAATACATGCGTTGTTTGCTTGGGATGTTAAAATTCACTCGTGGATATCGCAAACAAGGGAGTTTATGTATTGCAACATGTAGCTAAAGGTGTTTACGATGGGGAGCTGTGAGAAAACGATAAAAGGATAAGTTAGCGTGGAGGGGGGCATGAAAAATGGGTGGGGCGGACTTAGGGGCAAGCGGGGCAAGGCCCCCAGAGGCTTTGGTCTGGTATGCTGGGGGCGTGAACGCTACGGGCAAGACGACGGCGCCACAGCTCGGCATTGAAGTGGTCCTCGAGGGTGGGTCGGCGGCGGCGGGGAGGCATTTCTTTAAAGGACGAGGGCTGCATATTGCCC